>APFE030480610.1:86873-102819 GCA_000404065.3 Pinus taeda | reverse complement strand
TCTTTGCCCATTAGGTAATGTTTCCACTTTTTCACACTCTATACTAATGCATACAATTCTTTATCATATGTGGGATAATTAACTACTGCAAAATTAAATGTCTTAGAATGATAGCATATGGGTTTACCATGTTGCATCAACACTAGTCCCATGGCATAGTCACTGGCATTTGTTTCAATCTCAAATGGTCGTTGAAGATCTGGTAGTGCTAGTACTAGTGTTGTACTAATTTTTTCTTTTAAGGTGTCGAAGGCTTTCTGCTATTTGCCTCCCCACTAAAACACCTTGTTCAATCCTGTTAAAGCATGTAAGGGAGCTGCAATCAATGAAAAGTTAGCAATAAACTTTTTCCAATATTGTGTTGCTCCTAGGAAACTCCTAACTTCTGTAGCAGATTTGGGTTTAGGCCAGTTCATAATGACTTCAACCTTAGAGGGATCTATCTTTAATTCACAACCCCCTACAATATGACCCAAATAATTTAAATATTTTTTGTCAAATTCACATTTTGACAACTTCACATAGAGATTTTCAGTTTTCAAAACATCTAAAGTCTGCTTTACATGCTTCAAATGTTCTTCCCATGTTTTACTGAAAACAAGAATGTCATCTAAATATACAATTACAAAATCATCAATAAAAGGTCTGAGTACATCATTCATAACTCTCATGAAAGTGGCGGGAGCATTAGTTAAGCCAAAAGGCATAACTAGCCATTCATACAGCCCTTGCTTTGTTTTGAAAGCAGTCTTCCATGCATCTTGTTCTGTTACTCTGACTTGATGATAGCCACTACGTAAGTCCAACTTGGAAAAGTAAACTACTTCTTTCAGCTGATCTAATAGATCATCAATGCGAGGAAGAGGATAACTATTCTTGATCATTATTTTATTCATTGCTATGTAATCAATACACATCCTCCACAAACCATATTTCTTTCTCACCAACACGATTGGAGATCCAAATGGTGATGTGCTTGGTCTTATGAAACCTTTATCGAGCAGCTCCTATACCTGCTTCTTGATCTCTGCATTCTCTAAAGCGGATAACCTGTACATTCCGATGTTCGGCAATGGAGCATCTTGCTGCAAATGAATATCATGTACTATTTCCCTTTTGGGTGGCAGACCTTTAGGTTCTTGAAATAAGATGTCATATTCTGAAACAAATTTAACTAAATAAACTTTCTGTTTAGCATCACAACCTTCAAATACATTGGTTTTATCAGGGTCCTTTTCCTTTACAACCATTAGTAAAAATTGCTAGCATGATTTACAATTCTTTTCATCTGCCCTAAGTTTATGAGAGAATAGTTATTTTTGAGTTTATGAGCTCTTACAATATATCCTATTCCATCTTTAGTGAGTTGATATTTATTTTCAGCTCTATAGAATATGGCTTTTCTATCATACAAGTAAGGACTTCCTAAAACAATACCACATATATCCAAGGGAACTATATCTAACTCAACCTCATCTAAAAATGATGCCCCAATAGAAAACCTAAGTTTACATTGTCTTGTCACTTGTAGCTTTTCTTTATCACATACCCAACGTAATGGATATGGCTTCTTGTGAGGTGTTGTTAGTAAGCCCAACTTCTTTACAATTGTTTCAGAAATCAAGTTGACTTGTGAACCACTATCAAATAAAGTATTAATATTTTGGTGCTTGGAAATAACTCTAATATGAAAAAGATCATGTCTTTTCCTCTCATAATCTTCATTATCAATAGATTGTGTAGAATTACTTGTAGATGCTTCAGAATTTTTACCTTTTATACCTGTGGTTGTGACTGTTGTTTCATCACTTGAGTTTGACCCCAAGTCCTTCTTAATAGCAGCAACAGTCTTCTTCTTCTTACCATCGAACTTCTTAGGTTTCAGCTTCGAATGTAATGATCAGCAGTGTTCATCATCATGTCCATCCTTCTTGTAGTGAGTGCATGAAGGTTTGTCCTTTTGTACAATGTTTGTCTTCCTCTCTTTCCATTTTAACTTCTTCTTTTCCTTGTTCTCACTTGTAGAGGGTTTTGATGATCCCCCAATCTCTAGGTTCACATTCTTGCCTCTAGCTTGTAGATGTGTAGCGTGAACTGATACATCATCTAGGCTAGTGGGATTAAACATCAGAATGGTGTGCTTCAAATAGCTATGTAGACCACCCATATACTTCAACAAAGTTTTAGGTGAGTCTAGAGAAATGCCTAGAGTTAAAGCTCTTTTTCTAAATTCCTGGGTATAACTTTGTACACTTTGGCCCTTTAATTGGTGAAGAGTTTGCCAACTCATCATTGTTTGTTGCATATAAGCTAGAGGATAGAACTGTTTTTTAATGGCAGAAACAAATTCATTCCAGGTAGAAATAATTTTTCATGCTTCTTTAAATCAACTTGTGTCCTGCCTTCCCACCACACTATTGCAGTTCCTCCAAGGCGAAGGCTAGCCAGCTGAATCTTTCTCCTTTCTGAATCAATGTTTTGCACCTTGCAATATACATCAATCTGTCTAATATAGTTATCTAGCTTTTCTACATTCAAGTATCCATCATAAATTGGCAAATCAAACTTTACATCTAATTTAATCAAAAAAGTTTTCTTCTTTTTCTTTTCAGGGCTAGAAGGAGGTGATGGTGGAGGAGATGATGGAGGAGGCTCCTCCCCTTTCCCTTTTCCCTCTGGATGGGCATCTAGAGAAGGTTCCTCTGCTCCTTTGTCTTGTTTGGGTGTGGAGGTGCTTTCACCTCGACCCTTCTTAAATTCTCAATACATCTCTTCCACCATGGCTCACATGGCCATAAAGTTGTCCATGAACTGAGATTTTGATTCCAATGGGACTTCTCCTATCATTCTCCTCTGAGAGTAGTCTCTTTCAATCTCTGGATTAGCCTCAACAAGTTGTCCTTCTCCTAGTTTTACCTTTGACCCAATTAGCATTCAAGAATCCAACACAAGCTTGTCTAACCTTACCAAACCTAAAGCTCTAATACCACTTGTTCTGAAAATGAGATCTTAGACTAATATTAAGGTATTATAGACTCATGTGTTGGATTTTCCTATATTACTTAGTGCAACGGATCGAAAAGATTGAGAATAATATAGACAATGAAGCAATTAGAAAAACATAATAGATACACGCATAACACATCAAATAATCAAGCAGTTCACCCAAAACTCTTGGGTTACGTCTCCTGGTCCAGTTTTCAGTTGTGACCTCTCCATTATGTCTTCAAGAGCAGAGTTTTTACAAATGTAAGCTCAAATTGAGTCTCAACACAACAGGAATAAAACAACAGGGCTTTACTTGGATCCCCCAAGTCTTTTCAAGTACATAGACTCTCCCTCTCGTTCTCTGTCTCTGTTTTCTCTCTATCTCAGCACTTCTTGCCTTTATCTCTGTCATTTTGTGGCTTTTAAGCCATTCAACATTGTTTGTTCATTTCCTCTTCTAGGCTCTCTGGCTCCCGGCCTCTGTCCACTCAAATCCCCTCTGAATGTTAAACAATCATTGTTAAACGTCTTCAGGGATGGTGGCCACCTGTTTTGTAACGGAAGGGACCATCGACACGTTAAAAATCCCAAAACAGACGTTCTCTATTTACACAAAGAAATACATAGCAACACTGTAAAAATACGCCAAAACGCCTTTTTCCGAACTTGAAATATTATTAATTCTGCCTTATAACTCCATCGGGTCCACCTTTATATCGCTATCGCATGTCCATTGTTAATCTGTGTGATCTTTGATCCAACGGTTGATATTCATTTCGGGTTGCTTATGCGTACGAAGATTACCCGCCCAAAAAGGCAGCTTTCTCAAGCCATGTGTCGACCAGTGGATGGGATCGGGTGGAGCCCATCCAATACCACTTACCTCCTAAGGCTTGCTCGAAATCCCGCTCATTACGGACCTCAAAATATATATCGCTGCAGGTATAAACCCTTTCGGGTCCATTTTATCGCTTCATTCACATTTCCTTTGTTTTTCGTTTATTTAACGAAAATACAAAATACATAAAAAAAAACCCTTTTACCTGAACTCAAAATATATTAAATTTCATCCATAACCCCATTGGGTCTGGCTATCACAAGTCACATTTGTATCGGCCTCGCTCCTTTGTATTGCTCTAATGCGATATTGCGATGCGATATGTCGCAATCGCATAGTCCTCGGGCCTTTGGTAGGCGCTCCTTTGTATTTTTCCGATGCGATATTGCAAGTTAACCTGGGTCGTTGATCTGCGCACTTGATCGACGGTCCTCGTTGGCTTGCGCTGATCACTGTCATAGCTTTCATATGGTAGCCTCCGATAGCCTCCGCTTGCCATCTCTGATTACGATATGTCGATCGAATCTGGATTGTTGATCGGCCAGATCCGACGGATCCTGTGAATTATTGTGCAAGCCTCTGGTAAACTTTGTTTTCACCATTTCCGCGTGTTTTTTCTTACCCGATAGTGTAATCCGCCTTTTGTAAAGGTTTTTCTCATGCGCTAGTTTTTAAGTATATGAAGACTTAGAGGGTTTTAGGATCCATTTTCGATCAACTATAGTGTATTATAGGGTTTGTTAGGTTGCATTGACTTTTAATAAATTTAAAAAATTAGATTCCTACCACACGGCTCCCCGCCCACCAATTTCCAAAAGATTTGAGATTACTCCAATTCTAATAAGTTCCTCCATGATAAGTTCCTCGTTATTATTTATAACATTCATTTATATAGCAATTTTTTAGCAAAATGATCCATTACTTTTAATAAATTTAAAAAATTATATTCATGTCACGTGGCTCCCACCCACCAATTTCCTAGGGATTTGAGATTATTCCAATTCTAATAAGTTCCTCCACGATAAGTTTTTCATTATTATTTATAATATTCATTTATATATAACCAAATTTTATTTAGAAAAATGGTCCATTTTACAATAAGATGCGTAATTCCTTTTTTTTCTTAAGTTAAAGTTGACAGATAACCTTTTTATACATGATTAATAAGGTAAATGTGTGCATTAGTAAGATATTTTTCATGTTGCAATAGTTTTTTTGTTGTTATATTTATGAATCTTTTCGATATATCAACCACATTAATATTTTTAATCTGGTTGTACTAGTAGATACAAAAGACACTTAAGACTTGATCAAGAATTTTTTTTGGTACTGAGGTATTTAAACTTTGTACTTCTCAATACCTAATAATTTGCAATGTTGTAATGAAATTACCAAAGTCTAACCCAATGACTTGTATTCACAAGCTCAAAAACAGTTTTGTGGAGTATGTGATAACTGATATCCCAATTTCCAAACAAATAGTTAATTTTGACCTCTTAAATGACTAGGAGGTTGACAACAATTATAATCCTTTAACCCTAAGTCTTAAACTTTTGCATGCACAAAAGCACTATCAAAGATAATTTTTGTAATCACATGCGCTTGTTTTTTTATAAAAGTAAATATAATCTCTTCTTAAATGATTTAAATAGGGATTTCAAGCTTCCAACTTACAAGGACAAGATCAAAGACCTTTATCATAATTTTATTACAACCCTTTCTAGTTCTATTACCAAGTTATCTATTGAGGTGTAATATAAAGATAATAATATAACTATCACCCCTTATTATGATAATGAATGTAAAATTGTTAGAAAAAGTATTAGGGATGCTTCTAATGAATATTTTAAGCTCAACATAATATATACATGCGAAGCCCTTATTAAAAGGAGAAAAGAAAGTTAACTATAAAATAGAAAGAAAGAGCAATTGTTACACCTTTCTAAATTGGATTCCAGGAAGTTTTGGAGAAAAGTTTGAATTCATAAAACTAAAGAAAAAAATACAATTCCCTTGAAGGAGCGGAATTATTATTGAATTTAGAAAAACTTTGGACATTATTATGAAGGAAAACCTTTAGGAGAGGTTGGAAGAGGTAAATGTTCTTTTTGAGTTAAGTGTTGTTGCAATAACATTGTATGCTAATTTATTTCCAAGTTTAGAACCAATGAGGGAACCTTCACAAGAAGTTGGAAGAGATAAAGGTTCCTTTTGAGTTGACTATTGTTGTGACAAGGTTGTATGAGAATGCTATTTCCAATTTTAGGATCATTGAGGGTTGGTCTAAAGAAATTAATTGAAATATCAGAGCCACTAAAGGGTGTCCCTTGTCCCCTAGCATTTTTGGCATATACATTGGCAAGTTAGAAGAGTGTTTAGAGGAAGCAAGTTGTGTTTTCCCAACTCTCACTGGTATATTCATCACTCTTCTTCTTTATGATGATGATATTGTCCTTAAGGAGTCCTTACGATCTTGGAAAGGAACAAAGGATCTTCCGAGATTTATGTTTCAAGATGGGTATTAGTGCTAATACTAAAAAATTGAAATCATGATAATTGAATTCAAAATGATCACATATGATGCTTCTAGATATGACAACAACAACTGAGAGGAAGTTCCTTCTTACAAATATCTTGGAAGCCATATCCATCAAAAACTCAACTAAAATTATAACATTGAGAAAAGGATTAATAAAGGGTGAGAAGCTTATTATGAGACTCTTGTTACTCCTATTATTTTAAATGGATGTCATATGTGAGGATGTGATATATCTAGAGAGTCATGGAGAAAAATAGAACATATTTGAAAGCTATTTATAACATATAATCTCAAAATTATAAGAAGTACACCCTATCTTATCCTCCTCATCGAAGCAAGCCTTTCCTTCCTTGAGAACATCACCATGTCTAGGTATCTAATGTATAAGAAGAGATCAACCAACATAGATGAAAAGAGGCTTCCTAAAATTGCTTCTAACTCTAGCCAAAACCAACTTTAACTCATGCAGGGATAACATAAGGATGTTTGATCTTGGTTAGACCATTGGGGGATAAAGTAAGAGATGATTTTGTAGAATAAGGATAATATTAAAAATATGATTATGTCAAAGTTTGCAAAGAAATTGTGGTGTGCTAAGGAGTTAGAAGGGAAATTGAAATTAAGATATTATAAGGAGGTGATCAATGCCAATCTCAAAAATCAAAAGTGTTTATTTGTCTCAATTAATATAAGAACAAATTCTCATGACCTCTAGAGTAAAATTGTGTGTTTGTCAATTCCCATAATCCATTGCGATAGAACAATCTATCACCTTTATGACACCAAAAATGATGAAGATGAAAAACATCTTTTCTCAAAATCTAAATTTCAAAATATTTATTTAACTACCATTCAAAAAATATTTATCTTTTTAAAATCTAATTTATATATATATAATTTTAGTAATTTTTTTTTAAATCCAATTACAATTAATAAACCTGACTTAATATATAATATAAAAAAATAAAAAAATACCAATAATTTAATTTTTAAATTAAAAATAATTAAAAATATATAATAAATATATAAGCTTATAAAATCAAGTTAAATATTATGTAAGTAAGAATACATGAAAAATGAAATATTGTTTTGAATAAAATAAATATTATAGCAGAGTAACCTATGCATTATTGTGTTGCAAACAGCATTCAATTATATTATCCTGAAATTTACAATCTTAATATTTAACGTACGCATTTAGTTATTTTTTTTCGTTTTCTTGATAGGATAGTTGTCCCATGCAGATCATAGAAGTATTAGACTAATTTGTTTTATGGACTTTATTAGACCATCTCTGATGTATCTAAAATTCAGAATCTTATATTTCTCATATAATTTGAAGCTTTTTCGTTCTGAAGAAAAAAAAAAAAAAAAAAAAAAAAAAAAAAAAAAAAAAAGAAAAGAAAAAAAATCTTTTATAAAATTATCTTTATACATATTTACGCTCGCAGATGTTTATATTTTAAAATTAAATGAAAATTTTATCGCACAGTGGTACTGGTAAATTTAATCATTAATTTTCTCTTTTCATCTTTCCATATATATTTAGATTTCCAATATGTTTTGAAATATAAAACATATAATACTAAAACATTCCTAAAATTTACAATCACAGCATCTTTGACGTACTCCCACACTTGAAAGTTGAGTTAACCATCCTAGCGTGGATGAACTCGGACTGTCGATGCGGTCCATCTCTACTTAGTAGGGTAAGTAGAGATGTTTTGATGTTATAGAAAATATAAAATAAAAATTAATATTTATAATTATCAATAAAATATTTGAATTAGGGTAAGAAGAGATGGTTTTGATGTTATTAGAAAATATAAAATAAAAATTAATATTTATAATTATCAATAAAATATTTGAATTAGGTTAGATTATATAAAATTAGAATAAAATGAATAATTATATTTATAATTGGGAAGTGTGGGTAGGGTTGATTGTTTTGGTCTCATTTCTTGTTTTGTGCCTCTTTTGTATGGCGTGGTTTCTTTTTAAAGGTGTGTCTTGAGTTATTGGTTCATGGTGGTCATTGTTGCAATGCTGGGTTTCAGTTGTTTGGGGTTTAGAAGTTTGTGTTATTGTGTTGTCCGTGTGGGGTTTGTCTATTTGGATTTTGCTACGCCTCGTTTCCTCGGCTCTTGCAGTCTTGGGCTTCTTGTTGTGCGTGTGGTTGCCGACTCTTGAGCTGTCATTACGTGCAGTGGCCCTTTCGGCCTTGTGTACCATTGCCTTGTCCCGGGCCTTGTTCCCACCTCTAGGGTTCTGTTGGGACTTTTCTACCCTTTATGCTTTATAGCCCTATCTGCGGGCTTAAAAGTTTTTCGGCTACATGGGTGGGTTGTGCCTAGGTTATTTGTTCTTTGTGGGGTTTTCCCTTCTAAGGGTTGTCTCAACCCGTTTTGTTATTTTTCGTGGCTCGTTTTGGGTTTATGATAACATTACACTTCAGGTTTTTCTGTGGCATGCCTCTATGCCATTTTTTTGTTTTTGTAGTTTGTCTATCCTAGGGTTTTCGACCCCTAAGGTTTTAGAGTGAATGTATTGTCTTCGGAAGGCCTCTATGCCATATTTTTGTTTTTGCAGTTTGTCTATCCTAGGGTTTTCGACCCTTAGTGTCACGCCCCTACACTAGCGGTAATCTTCCAACCACTTATAGCTAGGTGCGGCACCACCGAACACTTTCTTGTCACCAATACTTATGTTCATGGACTACGCCTTAACATTCAACACTTAGTTTATTTTTTATTACCAAGTATTATGATTACCCTTTATACTAATGAACACCCATACACATTCATTATTCACAGCAATTAACACATATACACAATTGCAATAGTATAAAGGGAGGGACAACTCCCTGATATGAGTCTGCCTGATATCAATATATAATTTCCACTTTTATAAAAATACAAGCTAAACCTTGGAAACCCCAAGTTCACACTTAGCCAAATTTTAGTCGTGTCGTTTGCCCAACTCGGGCGCTCCTCGTTGTAACTGTGTTGCCACACCCGGCGCCCTCCGCACGAATCACGCCTTTGTTTTGTCGAACCGACACACTACCGTCTCGTCGTGCACAACGCACCCTCACCCGGGTCGCCCACCGCACGAGTCACTGTGTCCTCCGTTCAGGCGTGCACAACGCGCCCACGGGGTCGCCCGTCCGCACAACCTTCGTGCATGGCTACCCACCGCACACCCGTTCGTCGCTTGTTCTGTCAGCGAGCGCACCCGTCGCGCCGCCTCACCCGACTCACCAACCGCTAAACTCGTTTCACCAATACTCACCCGAACTCCTCTTCGCACAACCGATTGACCGTACTGCCCACCGTGCATGGCGCGCTCTCACTCGAGTCACCCATTCAACCGCACGAGCTACCATCGTGTAGGCCTGCCCGCTATCTAACCGAGTCACCCAAAACGTTGTTTCAACCTGTGTGCAGTCCACCTGAAGTGTGGGCACATAGACCTGCACCCACGCACTTCTTCGACCTGCATCTAACTCGCACCTCCAACCTTGGCTCGTAGATCGAACTCGTTGTGATGTGCTCATATGCCTTTGCCACCCAACCGCATCGTCAATATATACGATGGGTGGGCGAGTCATGCCACTCGACCAACTCGTCTCACTCCGCCTGGCCGACTTGCCATCACGTTGTAAACTCGTTAGAGGGGTGGGTCGGGCCGCCCAGCTTGTGGGACCGCCCCCTCCTTAGCTCGCCCGTTTACAATACTTACCCGGTCGGCCCGTGGGTCGAGTTATGACTTGCCCGCCTATAAACTTCGCAACCGCACCTTGCTCACACATATGTGTCTCGCCCGTTCGGTCGCACTTCGTCCATTTCGTCTCGTGGAGTCGCCTCGCGTGTCGCATGGACCTCGGGTCCTTACACCTAGGGTTTCAAAGTGAATGTATTGTCTTCTTCCATGGCAGCGACATTCAAATTGCCATTTTAGAGGATTATTCTTTTGGGAGCCTTGAGCTCTTCTTTTTCGATAGGTTATTTTGTTCGCTGATTTTTAAAGGATTATTCTTTTGCGAGGCTCGTGCTCTTCTTTTTCGATAGATTATTTTGTTTTTTTGTCTATAACGACCTGGGGCATCTGCAAAATGTAATTTTGTCCCTCTCTTCATGTTGAATAAAGATACACTTTTTTCTTACGAAAATAAAGTATATTTATGACTATACTTAATAATTAAGCTAGTTTAGTTTCATTCCACCAAATGCCTAGAGGGATCAAATATCTTGAGATGCCAACATTTTTATAGAGTGAAAAGAGATTTGATCTATCTAACCACTTGGTAGATTTGCACTTAAGATAGATTAGGTTGAAGTTAAGATGAACTTTTTTAAAATCTGGTATAGATCCATCTTAAAGGTCTGGAGAGATTAAATCTCTTGATATACAAATCTCATTTAGAATCCAAAACTTGAAAAAAAATTATACTTCAAAAGATTTTATTCTTTTTAGTGCTTCATAAATATGTGATTAAGATAAATATATATATGTATATTTTTGAGTATCTCATTTTTATAAGATACTTTATTTATATAATATATATATAATATATATATATATATATATATAATATAAATATAAATAGAATATATTTAGTTATATAGATATTAAAATACTATTTAAATTTTATATTGAAATATATAACATATATGAAATATATGAAATAATTTATATATATATATATAATATTATTTCATAATATTATGAACACTGACATTTACACTAACCACAAATAAATAATTATTTAAATATTTTAAATTTAATAAAAATAAATATTAATATTGTTTGCAAAATTATAAAATAGATAATTAAAATAAATTTTTTATTTTTATTTTCTATCACCGTGGCTCGTATAATGTTATCATTATATGGAAATGAGGGACGTAGTATTCGAGGGGTTCCTCACGGGGTACGTGAATTCAAAAGTCAATATTTCGCAGATGATTTTATGTATTTGGTCATGAAAATGACTATCAAGTTGGTCCGGATTTTCAAACCTATCTCATCAAAGTACGTCGGTAATTTCAGGCTACCCAAATGTTAATATCATCGAAATAGGTTGCAATTAGGGTACAAACTTTTCGCTTAACCTCTTGTAGTGTTAATCTTTTCGGATTTCATCCAACTGTCCGGTGTACTAATCGAACAGTCTTATTTTCGATTTTTTCGCTTTAATTCTGCCTAGTTTGGTAGTTATATATATAAATTTGAAAATGTAAGAAAATTATTATTATTGAAATTTATGGATTGAAATATTCTGTGCATGAACCTCTATTATGGAAACTCTACCCATTGAACCTATACTTCGTGCATGAAGTATACAAGCTGCCAGTCAGTGCTACAAGGTCAGTGTTCTACAATCTTCAGTTACCAGTTTTGTTAGTGCTCAGGAGGTCGTTAGTGCCCACCAGTTTCCATCCCCCGTGCCCGATAGGTGTTCGTGCTAGGTTCTACGTGACCCATAGTACGTACCCAATAGTTGTATGTGACCAGTTCTACGTGACCAGGAGTATGTGCCTTAAGGGCAGTGCCGAGGAACAGTTCATTGACAGACGGGGGCAGTGCCATAGCAATTGCCAGTCATAGCGGGGTTGGGATCAGGGGCTTGGCTGGGATCATCTTTAGCTTTGATTGGCTTGGATACTCAACTGGGCTACTCAACTTGGATGCTGCGCTATTTAACTGCAGGGCTAACAAAATAGGGGAAAATCCACTGGTGGGGATGGCTGCTTGGCTATTCATCTATGGCTGCTCCGCTATTCAACTGCACTAATCGACTGCGCTAATCTCAACGGCTTGGCTCAACGGTTCGGAACAATGTAAGATTTAAGATGCGTTACTTACAATGCACCCGCTTAGACAAATGGTTTCATTCACGCTTGTCCGGGAATGCCAGGAATTGATGGGGAGTACCACCGGTTAGTGATCGATTGATTAGACAGAAGGGTGGTCCAACGGACGGACGAATGAATGCTTGAGCGTTGGCAGCCTTACCGATTGATACCGAACAGGAAGGAGTCCCTACAGCTACTCACAAGGACGGGCCTACTCACAGAGGCTACAGGTCACAGGGACTAATCCACAGGGAGAGGGAGGGGGCACACAGATACACATAGAGCTATTCGAAGGGGACTAATCGGTTGTTTTTATAAAAAAAATGTTAATTAAATATCTTTTAAAGAAAAATTGTTTTCCTTTTTCCTGGTTTATTTCAAGTTCTATTTTGTAACGAGTTTTTTTTAATGTTGTTTTATTTTATAACTTGTTTTTTTGTGAATGTGATGGATAGTATTTAATTTATTTATTTATTTAGATAGATAGATTTTGACAAATTGATTTACAATTATTATTACGCCGTAAGGCATTCTCTCTGAGATCAACACCCCAGCTGCTACCGTGTGGGATTATGGAGCATCAATTATGAAGCATCTTCTACCGTCAGATTCTCCCCGCAACTATACAGCTAGTTGGGAACATGGATCCCTCCACGTGGTGGTTACTAGCTCCGTAGGATTGATACTCCACGCGGTTAATAACTGCCCAGCAGTTGCGCAGCGAAGATCGATAAGATTACATGGACGCTCCTAATTCTGCTCTGTATCCTGCAGACTCCCTGGCACAGTGCTCCACTCTTTCTAAGTTTTAAGCAAATTTTGAAAGTTTTTGTGCTTGATTTAAGCTGGATTGATGGCTAAAAACGGGAGCACTCCTTGTTGTTTTATGATATTGAGGAGTCTAGATCTGTTACACCTTACATGCAAAGCTTGTTGACATGGTCCTGGCGGGACGCGGTGCCTTACAGCCATCCGGGTCACTCTCTGTTGCAGAGCCAAACAACAATGTCATCGCAGAGCTCAAATGACCCTTACCTCACCGCAAATTGCATTTACGTGCAAGGTGCGTTAACCTGCAAGGTAATCCTTGAGGCACCAAGACCATGGATCTCTCTGATCCAAGGGTGTCGCGACTATTCGGGTGCAGGTGTTGGTCAGTGTACAGACCTCGGGCTCCTCCGCGTTAATGGTGAGGTGATCCCGGATGCATGCCCACCCAATCAAGTTAATGCTTAGGGTGTCAGCGCTTTAATCCCCAGCTAGACCCCCTCCGTACCACTCTAATGTGAATACTTAATAAGAATTTTTTTTTTTATTATGTGTATTTTATACGGTTAGTTCGTTACAACACATTCCCTGCATAGATAATTCCATTTGTTGCTGTTGTTGTTAAATGGTGAGACGGGTTCATCACTTCTATCTAGCCATCTAGACTTCCTTTTGTAATGCATCTATCTATAGTTATAAATAGTATAATGAATTATGAATAGCTAGGGTTTTGATTATTGCATAAACAATATAATGAGGAATGAATAGGCGTACTAGAAAATTTGTGAAGCGGAGACTTCATCGGTAGGAAGACATTGCGGACCAGTGAATTTGTGAAGCAGAGACTTCATCGGTAGGAAGACATTGCAGACGCCATGGGTTGCATTCACTGAGATGGCCACCAGCCAACCAGAACAGTAATTGTGAAGTCTAACTAAGCAAATTAATCAATAGGAACACAATGCAGAGGTTGTGAATTGCACTGACCGAAGTGGTTGTGTCCTTTAATGGGATATTAGACATTTTGGAGCCGTGGTCTCTTTATTGACTCTTATTTCCCCTGCTTGTTCTTGGCATTCTTTTTATTTGTTTACACATACCAGGACAGTAGGGTCTTGCTTTCTGAAGAAATTATGTGCGAACAAAATTTGAATATTAAGGATTCATTTTGAATTTAGGGCTTTAAATAGGGTTTCACTGTGAGTTGTCTTGCGCTGCTCGCTGGCCGCCATGCTTTTGCAGATAAGATTGAACTATCCACAAGAAGATTACAATGAAGATTATGCGCAAACTGTTGTATCCATTGTATAATTTATATCATGTTCATTTCTTTTTTCGTTAAAAAGATTCTTGTGTTATGAATTCCTTAGTTAATTGTTCCTATTTTCTTTTGCACTTGAGAGAAACGGACGGTGGGAGCTTGTCCTTGAACTCAAAGACCTGGCCATAGAAAATCCTGAAGGCTACTATACTATAAGGCAGCTTAGATCTTATTGTAATGTAATTTTGGATTTATCTAGCATTTATAGTGATAAAATTTGAAAAAGTATAAGGAAGTAATTTCAGAGATTTGATTATACTACACCGTCCTTTTACATATAGGAGGATGAATCAACACTTTTTCTTCTTTTTTTTTTTTATTATGGTACAACACCGTCTTTTATATATACAAGGTATATATACAAGGGGATGAATCAACAGTTTATTTTTACGTCGTAAGGCGCTCCCTTTGAGATCAACACCCCCCGCTGCTACGGCCCCAGCGCTCCCTCTGAGATCAACACCCCCCACTGCTACGGCCCCAGGTGTGTGCGATTATGGACCATCGATTATCTATGTTAGACGATAGAAGCATCTTCTACCGTTAGATTCTCCCAGCAGCTATACAGCGAAGATGGATACCTCCATGTGGTTACTATCTCCCTAAGATTGATACTCCACTCGGTTAATACCTCCCCAGCAATTGCGCGGCAAAGATCGATACAGTTACATGGACGCTCCTAATTCTGCTCTGTATCGTGCGCTCTGTATCGTGCAGAGCCCGTAGCACAGCTCCACTCTTTCTAAGTTTTAAGCAAATTTTGAAGGTTTCTGTGCTTGATTTAAGCTGGATTGATGGCTAAAAACGGGAGCACTCCTTGTTGTTTTATGTAACAGGAAAAGCGACATCCTTATTAGCAGATTCTTTGTTGTGCCAAAAACAATGGCGAGAACAATGGTGGGTGTGACGTTGCTGTTTGATTATAATTTGACTAAATGAAAATTTAATGTTGAAGGAACTTATTGTCTCTCCAACATGGTTAAAGTGGAGAAATTTGGCAATGGTCCCATGAAATGGTTATTGTGAAGTGATCTGCTAATTTCAACACCAATGAGTAAATACTGCACAGATAATATTCAAAATAAAACCACAGTAAAACCACAATATGACCGACCTGAGTCATACAGCTAGTAGAAATATTGCCACTTATTTCATAATACATTATATGAAACACTTGAAACAGAAATCCTATATACAGTTTGTAATTTTTATTTTTCTAAGTTAAGCAACTTTTATACTATTAATTTATATAAGGTCTTTCAGTGAGATACATGTGAAATATTCACTACTCATAATTACTCATTCACTTATTACGTTAAGCAATTTTGAAACTGTTGAGCACTAATTATTTGATTGCAAATTATAAATGTTTACAATAAGTTATGAATAACACACAATTTACAATTTGGAGGAAATATACTTATAAAAGGAATTGGTGAAGAATTGAATATTTTATTTGTATTGGTTGATACAAAAGAATACGAAGAAAATATCCTTTTCTTCCTTCACCATGCACATCAAATTGGTTGAAAAATAAACTAAATGTAAAAAATAGAATAGAACTATAATCTTGCTCGAAAATTGTGATACTTTTTATATGAAGTTTTATTTTCATGAAGATTGTGATTATTTTT
>APFE030480610.1:68784-86120 GCA_000404065.3 Pinus taeda | reverse complement strand
GTTAAATTATAGAAAAATAGTTAATAAAAATATAACTTAAATTATAAACAATGTTTCCTAAATTTTATGGGATTAAGATTATGAAAATTTATGCTTTCAATTTTAATAAATATTTCGATATAAATAATTATTTATTCATTCATATATATATATATATATCGAAATATAAATTTTTTATATAAATAATTAGTTAGCAGTTGTTGACCCATTGTAGATGTATTCTATCATTTTGTAAAATTACAAAATACACTACTATTTTGAGAATTTGTAGACTCGCGAAATGAGTTAGCAGTTGTTGACCCATTGTAGAAATATTAGTTATTGGGTCAGATTAATTAAAATATGAGAGTCCACTTCAATTATGAGTGAGAAGAATATATTGCTCTGAAGGAGAACTCCTTGCCATATTCCTTCTAATTCAGCTGTGTTGTTTTCATTCCAACTGATTGACCCCATAAATGTTTGGAGAACATTGTCCTTGTGATTTTTGAATATTCCACCATATGTGCACTCCCATGACCTCATTGCTATGCTGAGGATCCCGTAATCCAGTGCCTCCAGAAGCAATACAAAGAACAGAAAACAAGGAATGTCAAGTGCCCTAGGAAAGCATAATCTTTGGAGAAAGGAAAGATTTTTAATACAAAGATTCAGATTGATATATTAAATTATGGATATTGGGCACACAGTGGATGCGATGGGTTTGGCATCTAAAGCTCTGGAAACTTGGGTGTTTTTTTAACAAGCTGATAGTAGATGCTAACAAACAACCTTTGTGGGCTGAAAGTGCGCCATTATTCCCATCATCTTCAAGCATAGATAATTCAGATGAAGACTCAAATAGAAATGTGCGTTTGAGATCTATAATTCTATCAGCAAATGGCACGTTATTGTACTTTGCAACAGAGGATGGATCACTTTTAGAGCTCTCACAATTGCATCATCTTAAGTGGATAAACCATGGTTGACATCATGGTGATATTGCAGGTATTGCTAATGTTGGGACCTTGCAATCATAGGTAACATGCATTGTGAGTACAATTGGAGAGTTGTATGAATTTGACATGAAGTTAAGGCCATCATGGAAGAAACATATTTAGGGTAAACCATGAACAACAAATATTTCTCTGGTACCATCTAGAGGTTGTACTTTGCATACTTTGGTTGGAGAAAGTTCTGGGTCACTTTTCTCCTTAGCAGGGATGGTCTGATGTTAGAGAGATAGTTATTCCAAAGAAAGTAGAAGTGGTTTATGCATATGACACCTAATTATGTTTCTTCTAGTGTGTTGGGGCCTACTTTTATAAATGAAACATTTGGTGCAAAGACATTCTCAATACTTTTGACCACCAAAATAGGGTCAGCATATGAGTACCAACTTACAAAATTATCAAGTGCAGTAAGGGGAGAAAGAACATTAGAGAAATGGATAAATCATGGATACCCATAAGATGCTAAAGTTCCAAGATTTATTCCGAGAGTGTTGCTTCAAGCTAGAAGGCCCTTATTTTTACTTTGGATATCATCAACTAGGGGTGCTTCATTTGTCAGGTATTTTTGGGGAATATGTTGGGATGTATATGCATAACATTCTTTGAAGAAAAACATTAGCTAGCTATGAATGGTCGATAATTGATGCACCTGAAAGTGAAGAAGGGAATGCATGTTATTGCACAGAAGCTCATGGACCCTCAAACTATATTGAAAGAGTGAGGGATGCACTAGATGAAGATTATGCAACTAATTCTGGTAGTTTATCAAAAACAAGAAGAAGAAGAGGACATAATTATTAGAACTCTAGTATTGGTTACAGAACACAAAATCATGATTTAAAGTCTGAAATCAACACAAAATTCCTAACAATTAACAATATTAGCACTCTTTTCTGCATTCGTGCAATGCAGACAGAATATGGATGTGAAGGATTTAATTTTGACATTTATTCTAAATTTTTTGTTCCACTGGAATTTTCCAAATGTGTGATTTTCTTTTTGAGTAATGGATTAATGGAAAGCTTGAGTTTATGGTGCATACATATGGCGTGTATATCCCTCTGATTAGTTATGAACAGTAGATGATGATGATAGCAATGCATTTGCCCACAACATATCTATAGTTTATGGAAGGATAATACCTAGGAGATGCTCCTAGATAATGCATTCACTTGCTCACGAGTTTTGTAGGTTCTTAAATTTTCTGATATGGTAGGTGGTGAAACATTCAATCCATCATTTTTTGGGTATGCATGTGGAGTTGTAGAGGAGCAAATTGTTGATGATGGTGCATTATGATCAAAGGAAGTAAGGGTTCAAGAGTGGTTGGTAAAACTAGTTATGTTGTCTCCTAAGTATTTCATTCTCTTACCTTGCAGTGAGTATCTCTCCAATTTCTAGATTGATTTTGTAGGTTCTTACACTTGTTAATATGGAATGGGGTGAAATATTTGATCCATCATTCCTTGGATATGGAGGTGAGGTTGAAGAGGAGCGCATTGTTGATTGATGTCATTTTGATCAATAGATCACATAGTTCCAGATTAGTAAAACTGGTTAATGTTGTAATTTTTTTTATGGAAAGAACAATTATCTTCTTGGGTTGTGCACCATTATGAGTGTTGTGCTAAAAAGAGATTTCAAAAATAGTGATGACTATATTCAATCAGGTAGTCTGGAATTGCCTAAGATCACTGGTCACATGTGTGATAAATTAGGTTTCCATAATATTATGAGGTGTGCTAATGATTACATGATAGATGAGATGCAATGCTCTATGCACGACACCTTTATCCACTGTGAGGAGGAAAATGGAATCTAATGTAGAAATATCAGCTTTTATAGAGTTTTTATTTATTGGCTTGATTAAATTATTATCTTCTTAAATATTGCTTTCTTCATTTATCTACAATTCCATTATTTAGTCGATATGCTTGCTTTCTTGATAGATAATTGCTGATGGTGGTGTTGTTGAAGCATATTATGAGTGCATAGAGAACTTGGTAACCATATAGGTTCTAGGGGAATCTCTTTTGATCACACCAAGTTGAGTGCATAGTCCTTGACTCTGAATGGTACTTTTGCAATTTTTTAGTTTTTTGATTGACAATCTCAATTTTGTTCAATATCTGTCTGCCTCTATTTTGTTTCTGAAATGCAGATTTTTGTTGGGAATGATGTCTTCTTGACAGGTTGTTGTTGGCGGTTCTATTAGAGTAACTTTATCGCTATATTTAGGGAACTTGGCAACCACTTTATATTCTAGGGAATCACTTGCTATTTAGAGTTTGAAGAATCTTTTTTGATCATTTCAAATGTGTGTGCATAACTACTTATTCTGCAGAGTATTGGAATGTAGGTTCTTGATGTGAATGTTGCAAAAGATGTCTTTATTAATTCTTATTTTCAAAGACCATTTAAATTTATGCCTTACGGCGTTTCCTTTGCAACATCTGGTGCAAATGCTAGTTTTTATATTTTTATATTGTTTATAAATAATGTATAATTTTGTTGTAATATTTTCATAAGATTTTTGTTTGGCATGCTCGATACTCTGTAGTATAGGTAGAAGTACATATTTTGACCAGGTCCAATAGCCTTGGCCTCTGCCACATCAAGAAAATGTCAATCAAGGTCTTAAAATATCCTCGAAATTTCTTGAAAAATTATAAGAGAATTGTGCTTTGAGTTAGTGGAATGGGTGAGTGACCACCCATATCCACCCAAATCATCTTACAAAACAAGATTAAAGATTTAGAAGAAAAAATAAACAATAATTTGAAAATAAATAACGTGGAAAAATAAGAAGAATTAAACACATCCATACAAATAAATAACAATGAGGTATTCATAAACTTAAAAAAAAAACTTTAAATCTTATAATTCTAATATAAAGAAGAAATACCAAAAAAAGTAATTAAATAATTTATTTGTTTTATATTTCATATTAATAAATTTATTTTTTTTATATTTTTAAACTTATTTTATAAATTACATTTTCCTGGATAATTAAAATAAATTTATTTGTTTTTTTTAAATTTAATATTATTTTTATATTTTTATGATTGTAACAAATAAATAACATGCTATCGTGTATTAAAACCCAATAACATGTTATTTATTTGTTGCCATGATTATATGGTAGGTCGAGGGCCCTCTTAAAATAACCGGGGTTTGAGGGAGCGACCGTGTTGCATTTATAGGGAAGGGCAAGATTCATTCTATACGGCGGATAGTGGCGTGCGCTATTTTGATAGTATAGGGTGAAATTGTTCGTGAGATTTTCTGGGGACTTATTTTCTCGTTACTCCACCGTGATTGATGGTGAGATCATTAAGTTCATTTATTTTTGGTTTTTTTTCTAATTTTTTATTTGTGGAGTATATTTTAAAATTGTTTATGTTTGGTTAAGAGTTCGTTTTTATTGGACTTAAGGAAACAAGTTAACGACCTAAGACTTACAGGCATCTGAAAAGAGGACATGGTTTTCTTTGAATAACAATAAGCAGTAGTCTATAACGGGACTTTTTGAAAGTCTTTCCGGCGGATTTTTCCGGTAAAAATCCGGCGGCAATTCATTGGAATCCCAAGTTTGATAGCTAGTTTCTGCACAATCAATGGCTCCCAGGGGTTTTCCAGGGAGCTGAATCCAAATATGCAGTTAAAAAACGATTTTAACTGCTAAAAATCAAGATTTAACCTCATTTCTTCCGCCGGATTCCGTCACCGAAATCTCCAGGGCACTGAATCCAAATATGCAGTTAAAAAACCATTTTAACTGCTAAAAATCAAGATTTAACCTCATTTCTTCACCGAAATCTCCAAAAAATCGCATTATAGACAACTCCTAACAATAATAACTCAACTTATATTTGTGCATAACAACTAGAAATAAAATTTGACTACTAACTTATGATAAATTTACCCACCTAAAATATGTATATCATTATAGGAAAAGAAAAACGAAAAGTCATAATAATCATAGCGAAGCTTCAGATTCAGCAATTTTTCCTATGAGTGAGTGCATATGATCAAACTATAAAGTCAAACCCTGTCGAAGTTCATATGGGTAAGTGCATATTGGGCGTCTGTAGATTCTTTTTCCCAAACCATGTCGAAGTTCGAACTGCAGGACAGGATATGCAGCTGTTCCAAGTGTGAGCGAAAAATGATGGAGATCCCAGGCCACCTGTCTTGGCACTACCAGACGCGTTACGAACATAGAGTATACACGGGCCAAATTCAAAATAATGTGGGCGGGCAAATTTCAAAACTTGTTGGGAAAATTCAAATGTCGATAGAGGTTTAAATTAATTCAGTTCACATGTATCATGCGCATGGGGATAATGCATCTCGCATTGGAATAAGTCATGGGTGAATGATTTATAAAGACATCAACCCAATCCCCAGAAAGTGTTTGCCGGAGAAATTATGTCCACAAATTGACCGTCAAAACATGATGTCAGAACCCATCCTGGCCACTAACTATTAAACCATATCTTCTGAAATATTGTGCCCTCCACCCCATCATAATCATAACTTTTATAAATATGCCGCGTGAATGAAAGCCCTAAATAGTGACCTAATCACCACGCCCATTTTATTGGAGGAATGCCCAGCCCTACTTCATAACCTTATCGACAATAACCTCGGAACGTGGTAATTTTTTACGCAGTTGTCTATAATGAGATTTTTTGAAAGTTTTTTCGGTGGGTTTTTTCGGTCAAAATCCGGCAACAATTTATTGGAATCACAGGTTTGATAGCTAGTTTCTGCATACTCAGAGCGTCCCAGGGGTTTTTCAGGCTGCTGAATCCAAATATGCAGTTAAAAAACCATTTTAACTGCAACAAATCAAGATTTAACCTCAATTTCTTCCGCCGGATTCAGTCACCAAAATCTCCAAAAAATCGCATTATAGACAACTCCATTTTTTACTATGAAAATATAACAAGTTAACGTATGCCCACACGATGATGATGCGTTTTCTAAGTCACGCGTATTTGATGATGATGCGTTTCCTAAGTCACGCGTATTTCATGAATTTTCTGAATCAGGCGATGCCTTAGTTTAATGAGAGAAATTGTAATTACACTACATTCTCAACATAGATAACAAATATTTCACTTTTGATTATATAATCTAAATTTAAAAATAAATAATATATTGATATTAATGGAATACATTAAAGTGATTAAATTTTATATTATTTTTATTAATATCCGCGCCTTTCACCCAATTTGCACAAACGGTACAGCCTATGGTGAGGTTCAAGGCATATTTTCATAAATTGTACATACAGACATGCAGATACACAAATAAGGAATGACATGCATTGCCATATATGGTCAAAGAGGATGATCCGGTAGAAGTAATATAGACATGGCCCACAGAATGGATGACTCCAATAGAGGAAGCAAGAGACAACACAACAAAAGAAGATGAGTTGGACACTTCGCACCATGGCGAAGCCACTGGAAAAGACAAGGACTAGGAAGCAGAGGAAGAGGAAGGGGAAGAATAATACCATGATGAGGACCCTCAAGGAGGTGAGGATATGACTAAGGAGACGGAAAAGGAAGAAACAAAGAAAACTACCGCAGAGAAAAGGAAGAACCAAGGAGAAGCTACCATTAAGAGCAGAAAGAAGCATATGACGGATAAAACAAAAGCAATTACACTAATGGTTCTCACTGAAGCTGACCTGGATCAAATTTGAGACAAAGTTCACAAGATAACAATGGAATCCTAGAATACGGTGGAAGATCACTATAACAATCTCATCACATATGTGCAGTAGAGTATTGCAGAGCTGAAGATTTTGGCACAAACATCCAGACCACCAGGATAGATAGGCCAAGGACTCCATCAAGAAAGGTTGATAGAAACAACCTTTCGAATGAGGATAATGTGGATACCTGTCGAAGATCTATACTTCGACTTCGTTGAAGTCAAGCCACAGGAAAAAGGTTGGGACCACGTCGATATGAACATGGCTGCACTTCCCACTCTTGTCCTACATGAATTGCACCAAGGTATCACAAATGAGCTCAAGGAGCGTGAGCATCGCACTTTGCACTTAAACATTCAGATGGAACAAGAGTGTTATGCACTAAAGAAACAACTTGACCAGGCCATCAAGGACAAGGAACATGCAGAGCTACAACAACAGAGACTAAAGGAGGTGTTTGAAGCCACTTGCAGGGAAGTTTTGGACATGGATGCCCATGAAGATGAATCAGTAGAAGACAAGGTCACGAAGCTCAGCCTTGCAGTCAAGGAGCAGAAGGATTAAATTTCCGCATTGCAATTCAAGTATGAGATGCAGATCAGTGAGATGCAGATGAAATTGAATCCAACCATGCCACTAAAAGTGCACAAACAAAGGGAGATTGACTTAAAGTATGGGATGACCAACATCTCCGCAGCATTGGCAGATTGTGGAAAATTGCTGGATGAGGGCATGCAAATTTGGACTTCGCTGCAGGAAGATCAAAATGTTCAGAAAATACAGGAGGAAATGCAGCAAAGGAAGCATCAATTGTAGGAGAGTCATGTAGCTACGAAGACTTTTCCAGTCTCAAAGAGGCTTGCAAAAATTAATTGGTCAAATGAGATACAAAATAAAATCGAAGAGTTGAAGAAGGAGGAGAAAAGTTTGATAGAAAGGGCGCATCCTTGGAAGGATGAGGCCCTCTAGCTATCACAGGAAGTGGATGAGAAGCTTCGACAAAGGGAGACGAAATTGGCAAAGAAGGCTACAAAGCATGTCACATAAGCACTATTAGAAGAAGTGCACAATAAGGAAAAGCAGCTGGCAAAGATTTTGCAACAATTCAACAAGGCATACAACAACATTGCGAACAAGATCAGAGGAAAAGCAGTTGAGTGACTCGAGACAAGTCACATGTGAGTGTTGGAGGCTTGTTAGGCACAGCCCAACTTGGCCAAATTTTGGGCAAGGAATATGAATTTTGTGGAGCACGCAGTAGAAAGGATGTCGCAAAGTGCGAAGTGGACCATGCAGTAGAGAAGCGAAGCACAACCCCACACATCAAACTCACCAAGGAGTATATGGGCTTTGCGGCAAAGCCCCTCCCTTTTTGTAAAAACATATAATATTGTAAAAGTTGAATGGTTTTAGACCATAGTCCCTTGTATTTCGGAAACCATGGTAATGTAGTGATGTAATCCCTCAATGTAATAGTATATATAGGGATGAATAATAAAGAAGGAAGGCATCTATCATGTTAGATCCATATCTGCGTTGTATGCTTGTATCTTTGTGACCTGTACTCCGAGAAAGGGGCAAGGATCCGCAATTGAGTGCGCGGAGACCTGGGTCTACAACTTAGTGTGAAGATAACCTGCAACTATGTGCACAAGTGAAGAATTGTTGTTGTACCAAATTATCTACTATAAGCAACAATCCTTGTGGACGTAGTCCCACATTGGGATGTACCACAATAAAATTTGTGTCTCCATGTGGTTTTCTTATTATCTACACTTTATTTCAGTACTATGAAGTTTTTGTATGTTTATAATATGTTTAAATGATGAATGTAATTCTGCAAAGTAATATATAAGTTTGAATTATTTCATGAATGCGAAGTAGTTTAGAAGTGTTAAAGCATAAGAAAATACAAAATTGCTACATCGCAACATCCCTTAAGGCTGCAGAAACCTGGTTATGCAACCACCCATAGTCATTTTGGGTGAGACTACAACTTGTTTGCAAGTCGTTGCTGAAAGGGACAGTGATTGAGGGTTTTGTTTGTCACAATAAAATCTGAACCTAGGTCAGCGCAACCTAATCCAACAAAGGAGTCTTAGATAATCTTGTGAAACTAATAAAGGAAGAGTTGTTGACTAGGTTTTACCCTAGATAAGTGTTTTACCGTGGATGTCTGCCTACATCTAGTGTCTTTGGTCTTCGTGTTATGGTCTTTGGTAATTGCGTGATGAACTAAGTTAAAATAAGAACACAAGAAAGTTAATAAGAACATAAGAACAAGAAAGTTAATAAGAACATAAGAATATCACAAGTAATTATCATTATAAAGAAAATATTTCTTCCTTTATGATTTTCCAACATCCCGTAGAGCTAAATAATTCTAAAAATTTCTCCATACATTGTAGAAAGTATTTAATGGCAAGGGAAAACTATGCTCCAATTTTTTTTGCATTTTCTTCATTAAAGTGCATGCTTTTTCATTCCTTCAATCAAAACAATTGATTTTATGAGCTTTGGTGCAATGCAATCAAGGTTGAACCTCACAAAAATCAATGGCCTTGATTGCATTAGACCAAATCCCTTCACATTTTCCAAGAGATGGATTTGGTCTAATGTGATTGAAGTTGTTGATTTTTCATTAAAACCAGCTGCCTTGATGACATAGGATCAAAACCCTTCACATTTCTCAATAGATGTCCTTGGTCCAATGTGATCAAGCCAATTGATTTATCATTAAAAAGAATAACCTTAATCACATTAAACCAAAGTCCTTCACATTTCCTAAGAGTTTTCTTTGATTAGATGTTATTAAGAACATCCCATAGGACCAAAACCATCTCTATTAAATGTGAGAAGCTTTAATAATATGTGATTAAAACCATTATTTTTTATTAACAACTTTAATCTAAACAATTTATATAACAGTTTTTTATTCTACATATTAATTTAACAATTTTTAAAATTAAATAAATACCATTTGTTGATTATAAAATTATTAACGTATTAAGATTTTAAGATAAAAACAAATAAATGTCTATTAAATTTAACCCCTAATCCTTACAATTACATCATGACTTTTGTGATTGGTGAATGTTGAGTTGGTATTCAATTGGTTTGGTCAATAGCAATAGTTAAAAGCCTTTTTTTGTACCAATTTTGTAGCACATATTTGAGTGGTCCCAAGCTCACATTATCACCGTGGATTTCCTTAGTAAATTGCACTTTTTATAGCTAGCCACAATTTCACTGTGGATTTTTTGTGAACTTGGTCACACTTGCCAAAGTTGTGAGCACATGACAAGGTGTTGATCCTAAAATATGGGGGATGGTGATGGTGCTGGTGGAAGATTTGTTCAAGATCATAATCAGGAGGAAGGAAATTAAATTTAAGAACAAAGATGGACCTACTAGTGATATTGATATTGATGTTGAGGATGATGAGCTAGTGACACCAATAGGTAAAATGTTTCTACAACCTACTTGGAATACTATTGTTTATGGTACAATTCACTTACGCATTAAATGGTCATGAGTAAATAGGAAAGCGCTTCGAGAGAGCCGATGCTTTTGGTCATCAACATATTTCCCTTTGACGCACAAGTTATTGAGACCCTGAGGCTAGGAAAAAGAGAAATATATAATGTCATCAATGTCACCGAAGGAAATCATTATGTCCATGTCCATCTCGACCCACTCCTTGTCATTGAGGAAATAGAGGTGATAAAGATGGAAGAATTTAATGCAGAAGAATAAAGAAGTATCGGCCTAGGTTTTTCAAATCTAAAATACCTGTCAAATTTAATAATTTTTGCAACTCTAACACTTATATCAATCAATTTATCACATTTGCAACTCTAATACATATTTTAATCATTTTATCATATAATGTTCATGGACTTACAAAATTCAAATCACTTTGTAATGAGCAATTTCCTTATCAAATTCCATCCTTGCTCGGAGCTTGTAGAAAAACACGAGTGAAGCAGTGGTTGCAGGTGTTGCTCAAGAGCATGGATGGAAAAATGCGACATGTAAGCCATAGAGAATGGTCATGTGGCACATCCTTGATAAATGACAAAGGATCCCTTAACATGAATCCCAAATCGCTCTCAATTTCAATAAAAAAAGAAAAGTTTTTTTTTTTTTTTTCTTTATTATGATGAATCAATAATTTATTAAAGTAATCTAGACAAAGTTATATCGATAATTTATGGCTTAACAAACCATATCTTCAATAACATATAATTTAACAAAAGTACAAACATATTTCTTAAATTTGAATTTGGATGAAAAACAAATCAGGTTCTCAACCACTCACTCAGATTTGTAACTTTATTTAATTCTCATCCTAAACATCGAATAAAATTGAAAGGATGCACATAAAATTAACATGACCCCTAGGCAAGCATGGCACGCACAAAAATGCAAGTGGTATGCCTCACGACAATAAGCCCGCCTATCCGTTGATTAAGAGGATCTGTGAGAGTGCAGATGCATTTAGTTAGATGACGGTTAAAAAGGAGGTGTCGCGCCGAAAGGTCACTTTATAAGTTATTCTCGCTTGACTTTCGCAAATAAATTCCCATCGTTCTTAGTTTTCCATATTATCAGGTCGGGATATCAATAGGCACTTTGTAAGGAAAGAGCTTTGATTAAAAATTGATGGATGTAAGGAAAGAGTTTCGAACCCCAAAGGGGGTCCATCATCAAGACCAAAATTGATAGAATATGAATGATAGTTTTTGAGAGAATAATCTTCTGACCAGAGTATATATAAACCTAGAAAATAATAAATTTTTATATAGAATTTCTACATTGTTTCAGAAATTGCAGGTCGACAGTTCTTCTTTCAATCTTTATCCTTGAGATTTCGAGAAGACAGATCTCATTCCATGTATCCCCTCCATACAGGGAAGTTATGTTAGACTTTAAGCTTCTGTGGTAGTTTTTTGGAGTAGCATGATCCGGATTATCCACAGTATTATGTTCATTAAGTTGATGTTTCAAACACCAAAGGGAGTCCATCATCAGGAACAAAATTGATAGAATATGAATGATAGTTTTTGAGAGGAATCTTCCAACCATAGTATATATAAACCTAGAAAATGATAAATTTTTATATAGAATTTCTACATTGTTTCAGAAATTGCAGGTCGGTAGTTCTTCTTTCAATCTTTATCCTTGAGATTTCGAGAAAACATATCGCATTCCATGTATCCCTTTTGTACAAGGAAGTTATGTTAGACTTTAAGCTTCTGTGGTAGTTTTTTGGAGTAGCATGATTCGGATTATCCACAGTGTTATGTTCATTATGTCGATGTTTCGAACCCCAAAGGCGGTCCATCATCAGGACCAAAATTGATAGAATATGAATGATAGTTTTTGAGAGAAGAATCTTCCGACCAGAGTATATATAAACCTAGAAAATGATAAATTTTTATATAGAATTTCTACATTGTTTCAGAAATTGCAGGTCGACAGTTCTTCTTTCAATCTTTATCCTTGAGATTTCGAGAAGACAGATCTCATTCCATGTATCCCCTCTGTAACGGGAAGTTATGTTAGACTTTAAGCTTCTGTGGTAGCTTTTTGGAGTAGCATGATCCAGACTATCCAGGATAAATTTGAGAGGATATATTTAGGTTTATGAAAGAAATAATGTAAGAAATATGATTGGCCATTATCTAATTAGTTTGTTAATATTTAGAATTTTTTTTTTTTGTTTAATTAGATGGTTATCTAATAATTAATTAGTTTTTTATATTAATTAAACAAATTAATTAATTAATTAAAGAAAAATTGATTATTAATTAATTATTATTTATTAAATTATTGCTTATATATTAATTTTTATTATTTAATTATTTTATATTTTTGTTTTAACTCGTTTAATTTATTGAATAATTAGATTTTAATTTATTAATTTGTTGTGATTAATTAATTAATTAATTTGTTTAATTGATTTGTTAAATAATTTGCTTATTTAGGTTCCTAAATGAAATGTCTTATGTAGAATTTTAAACCCTAAAGCTTTAGCTATAATTTTTAATTGTAAATTCTAGTGTTAATTCTAATTATTTTAATTTGAGCTATTGCGACTATATGCTTAATTTTATTTTCCTATGTTACTATAATATTATAATTAATAACTTATGATTTGAGATTTTTTTAATGAGAGAGGAGGGATTAAATAATTATAAGGGATATAAAATAATTATTGATTCTTTAAGATTTCAAGTAAAGGTTTCCAGGTATTGCTTAGTTTTAGTCCATCGTCTCGGTTCAAGTTGTTCTTCCTTTTTTCTATTTCAATGGCTGCTTTGATTTTCCTTTCAAGGTAGTGGTCTTCTTTTCTAACTAGTTTGACCTCTTCCATGCAGATGTAATGAGAGGAAGAGTGAACATGTTCTGCTAAGGCCAATTTTGAGGTCCTTTCTCTTCTTAAGTCGGTAGTGTGTTCTTTAATTCTAATGTTAAAAGGCCCACCTGTTTCACCTATGTATTCCTTTCCACGTGAGCAAGGAATAACATAGACACCTTTTTGCATGTTAGGGTTTATGGGATCTTTGACTGAGTTGAATAATTGTGTAATCCGCCTTTTGTAAAGGTTTTTCTCATGCGATAGTTTTAAAGTATATGAAGACTTAGAGGGTTTTAGGATCCATTTTAGATCAACTATAGTGTATTACAGAGTTTGTTAGGTTGCATTGACTTTTAATAAATTTAATAAATTAGATTCCTACCACGCGACTCCCTGCCCACCATTTTCGAAGAGATTTGAGATTATTCCAATTCTAATAAGTTCCTCCATGATAAGTTCCTCATTATTATGTATAACATTCATTTATATAGCAATTTTTTTTAGCAAAATGATCCATTACTTTTAATAAATTTAAAAAATTATATTCATGTCATGTGGCTCCCACCCACCAATTTCCTAGGGATTTGAGATTATTCCAATTCTAATAAGTTCCTCGACGATAAGTTTCTCATTATTATTTATAACATTCATTTATATATAACCAAATTTTATTTAGAAAAATGGTACATTTTACAATAAGATGTGTAATTCCTTTTTCTTCTTAAGTTAAAGTTGACCCATAACCTTTTTATACATGGTTAATAAGGTAAATGTGTGCATTAGTAAGATATTCTTCATGTTGCAATAGTTTTTTTGTTGTTATATTTATGGATATTTTCGATATATCAACCACATTAATATTTTTAATCTGGTTGCACTAGTAGATACAAAAGGCACTTAAGACTTGATCAAGAATTTTTTTTGGTATTGCGGTATTCAAACTTTGTACTTCTCAATACTTAATAATTTGCAATGTTGTAATGAAATTACCAAAGTCCAACCCAATGACTTGTATTCACAAGCTCAAAAGTAGTGTTGTGGATTATGTGATAACTGATATCCCAATTTGCAAACAAATAGTTAATTTTGACCACTTAAATGACTAGGAGGTTGACAACAATTATAATCCTTTAACCCTAAGTCTTAAACTTTTCCATGCACAAAAGCACTATGAAAGATAGTTTTTGTAATCAAACGTGCTTGTTTTTTATAAAAGTAAATCTAATCTCTTCTTAAATGATTTAAATAGGGATTTCAAGCTTCCAACTTATAAGGGCAAGATCAAAGAGCTTTATCATAATTTTATTACAACCCTTTCTAGTTCTATTACCAAGTTATCTATTGAGGTGTAATATAAAGATAATAATATAACTATCACCCCTTATTATGATAATGAATGTAAAATTGTTAGAAAAAGTATTAGGGATGCTTCTAATGAATATTTTAAGCTCAACATAATATATACATGCGAAGCCCTTATTAAAAGGAGAAAAGAAAGTTAACTATAAAATAGAAAGAAAGAGCAATTGTTACACCTTTCTAAATTGGATTCCAGGAAGTTTTGGAGAAAAGTTTGAATTCATAAAACTAAAGAAAAAAATACAATTCCCTTGAAGGAGCGGAATTATTATTGAATTTAGAAAAACTTTGGACATTATTATGAAGGAAAACCTTTAGGAGAGGTTGGAAGAGGTAAATGTTCTTTTTGAGTTAAGTGTTGTTGCAATAACATTGTATGCTAATTTATTTCCAAGTTTAGAACCAATGAGGGAACCTTCACAAGAAGTTGGAAGAGATAAAGGTTCCTTTTGAGTTGAGTTGTTGTTTTGTGGCAATGTTGTATGAGAATGTTTATTTTCCAAAATTATTAGGATCTAAAGGGTTTGGTCTAAAAAGAAATGAAAACTGAATATCAGAGCCCTGAAGGGTGTCTTGTCCCCCTAACATTAATATCATGGCCACCCATGTTAATATCATCGAAATAGGTTGCAATTAGGGTACAAACTTTTCGATTGACCTCGTGTACTGCGAATCTTTTCGGATTTCATCCAACTGTTTGAACTGTCCGGTGTACTAATCGAACGGTCTTATTTTCGAATTTTTCGCTTTAATTCTGCCTAGTTTGGTAATTATATATATAAATTTAGAAATGTAAGAAAATTATTATTATTGAAATTTATGGATTGATATAGAAATATGTTGCTGTTTAAGGTAACGTTTTATTGAAGTACCATTCATATTATTTTTTTCTATAAAGTTTATATTTTTTCAAAATAAAATTATTTTACAATAAAATATAATATAATAAGATAAATATATAATTTAAAATTAATAAATTATATGAAAATTTGTATACATACAAATATATATTATTTTAAATCAAGCTTAATATTGTTTAAATTAATCTAATCCTAAACATAAGAAATATCATGTTATTATTAAATTAAATACTATATTTTTAAGATTACCATTACATTTTCTTATTTAAACTAATAAATTCTTTTACTTTTATATTAATAATCTAAAGTTAAAAATAAATAATATAATTATACTAAATGGAATACATTAAAGTGATTTAATTATTTTATTTTATTGAAACAAATTAGGTTGTTTTTATAAAAAAATGTTAATTATGTAGCAAATATTTGAGTGGTCCCAAGCTCACATTGTCACCCTAGATTTCCTTAGTAAATTGTGCTTTTTATAGCTAACCAGAGTTTCACCGTGGATTTTTTGTGAACTTGGTCACACTTGCCAAAGTTGTGAGCACAGGACGAGGTGTGGATCCTAAAATATGGGGGATGGTGATGGTGATGGTGGAAGATCTGTTCAAGATCATAATCAGGAGGAAGGAAATTTTAAGAGCAAAGATGGACCTGCTAGTGATATTGATATTGATGTCGAGGATGATGAGCCACTGACACCAATAGGTAAAATGTTTCTACAACCTACCTGGAATACTATTGTTTATGGTACAATTCGCTTGAGCGTTGAAGTGGTCATGAGTAAATAGTAAAGCGCTTCGAGAGAGCCGATGCTTTTGGTCATCAACATATTTCCCTTTGACGCACAAGTTATTGAGACCCTGAGGCTAGGAAAAAGAGAAATATATAATGTCATCAATGTCACCGAAGGAAATCATTATGTCCATGTCCATCTCGACCCACTCCTTGTGATTGAGCAAATAGAGGTGATAAAGATGGAAGAATTTAATGCAGAAGAATAAAGAAGTATCGGCCTAGGTTTTGCAAATCTAAAATACTTGTCAAATTTAATAATTTTTGCAACTCTAACACTTATTTCAATCAATTTATCACATTTGCAACTCTAATACATATTTCAATCATTTTATCATATAATGTTGATGGACTTACAAAATTCAAATCACTTTGTAATGAGCAATTTCCTTATCAAATTCCATCCTTGCTCAGAGCTTGTAGAAAAACAAGAGTGAAGCAGTGGTTGCAGGTGTTGCTCAAGAGCATGGATAGAAAAATGCGACATGTAAGCCATAGAGAATGGTCATGTGGCACGTTCTTGATAGATGACAAAGGGTCCCTTAGCATGGATCCCAAATCGCTCTCAATTTCAGTAAAAAAAAAAAGTGTTTTTTTTCTTTATTATGATGAATCAATAATTTATTGAAATAATCTAGACAACATTACATCGATAATTTATAGCTTAACAAACCATATCTTCAATAACATATAATTTAACAAAGTACAAACATATTCCTTAAATTTGAATTTGGATGAAAAACAAATCATACTCTTAACATCTCAAATTAGTAACTTTATTTAATTCTCATCCTAAACATCGAATAAAATTGAAAGGATGCACATAAAATTAACATGACCGCTAGGCAAGCATGACACGCACAAAAATGCAAGTGGTATGCCTCACGACAATATGCCCGCCTATCCGTTGATTAAGAGGATCTGTGAGAGTGCAGATGCATTGCATTTAGTTAGGTGACGGTAAAAAAGGAGGTGTCCCACCGAAAGGTCACTTTATAAGTTATTCTCGCTTTACTTTCGGAAATAAATTCCCATCGTTCTTAGTTTTCCATATTATCAGGTCGGATATCGATAGGCGCTGGTAAGGAAAGAGCTTTGATTAAAAATTGATGGATGGATATAAAGTATGGTGTTTACCCAATTGTTAACATCAAAAAATTAAAATATGAGTGATAGGGAGTTTTAAAATATTTGATTTATATAAAATCAAATGTAAATGAGATATTATTTTT
>APFE030480610.1:46632-58285 GCA_000404065.3 Pinus taeda | reverse complement strand
TTATTGTGTTGTAAACAGCATTCAATTATATTATCCTGAAATTTACAATCTTAATTTTTAACCTACGTCGTACGTTTTAATAAGTCTTTTATAAAATTATCTTTATACATATTTACGCTCGCAGATGTTTATATTTTTTAATTAAATGAAAATTTTATTGCCCAGTGCTCCTCGTAAATTTAATCATTGATTTTCTCTTTTCATCTTTCTATATATATTTAGATTTCCAATATATTTTGAAATATAAAATATATAATACTAAAACATTCCTAATTTTTACAATCATAGCATCTTTGACGTACTCCCACACCCTCCCACACTTGAAAGTTGAGTTAACCGTCCTAGCGTGGATGAACTCGGACTGTCAGATGCCGTTCATCCGGCAAGCAAATTTTGATTGGTGCAGGAGAAGGACAAGGTTCTACGTAGAAGAGACATCGCCTCTTACTTGAGTTGGACCCCTGGTTTGGGCAGAGAGAGCCCAATATCTATCCGGGAGTCATGCGGCTGTCTTTTTCAATAAGTCCTAATAAGTTGTTGTGTATTTATGTCAAGAGGTACTCTAGAGTTTAGTAGGTTAAGTATAGATGTTTTGATGTTATTAGAAAATATAAAATAAAAATTAATATTTATAATTATCAATAAAATATTTGAATTAGGTTAGATTATATAAAATTAGAATAAAATGAATAATTATATTTATAATTGGGAAGTGTGGGTAGGGTTGATTGCTTTGGTTCTATTTCTTGTTTTGTTCCTCTTGTTTATGGCGTGGTTTTTTTTTGTAGGTGTGTCTTGGGTTATTGGTTCATGGTGGTCATTATTGCAATGTTGGGTTTAAGTTGTTTGGGGTTTAGAAGTTTGTGTTATTGTGTTGTCCGTGTGGGGTTTGTCTATTTGGATTTTGCTACGGCTCTTGCAGTCTTGGGCTTCTTGTTGTGCGTGTGGTTGCCGACTTTGGAGTTGTCATTACGTGCAATGGCCCTTCTGGCCTTGTGTACCATTGCCTTGTCCCGGGCCTTGTTCCCACCTCTAGGGTTCTGTTGGGACTTTTCTACCCTTTATGCTTTATAGCCCTATCTTCGGGCTTAAAAAAATTTCAGCTACATGGGTGGGTTGTGCCTAGGTTATTTGTTCTTTGTGGGGTTTTCCCTTCTAAGGGTTGTCTCAACCCGTTTTGTTATTTGTCGTGGCTCATTTTGGGCTTATGATAACATTACACTTCAGGGTTTTCTGTGGCATGCCTCTGTGCCATTTTTTTTGTTTTTGCAGTTTATCTATCCTAGGGTTTTCGACCCTAAGGTTTCAGAGTGAATGTATTGTCTTTAGAACGCCTTTATGCCATATTTTTGTTTTTGCAGTTTGTCTATCCTAGGGTTTTCGACCCTTAGTGTCACGCCCCTACACTAGCGGTAATCTTCCAACCACTTATAGCGAGGTGCGGCACCACCGAACACTTTCTTTTCACCAATACTTATTTTCATGGACTACACCTTAACATTCGACACTTAGTTTATTTTTTGTTACCAAGTATTATGATTAGCCTTTATACTAATGAACACCCATACACATTCATTATTCACAGCAATTGACACATATACACAATTGCAATAATATAAAGGGAGGGGCAACTCCCTGATATGAGTATGCCCGATATCAATATATAATTTCCACTTTTATAAAAATACAAGCTAAACCTTGGAAACCCCAAGTTCACGCTTAGCCAAACTTCAATTGTGTCGTTTGCCCAACTCGGGTGCTCCTCGTCGTAACCGTGTTGCCACACCCGGCACCCTCCGCACGAGTCACACCTTTGTTTTGTCGAACCGACACACTACCGTCTCGTCATGCACAACGCACCCTCACCCAGGTCGCCCATCGCACGAGTCACCGTGTCCTCCGTTCAGGCGTGCACAACGCGCCCACCGGGTCACTTGTCCGCACAACCTTCGTGCATGGCTACCCACCGCACACCCGTTCACCGCTTGTTCCGTCAGCGGGCGCACCTGTCACGCCTCCTCACCCGACTCACCAACCGCCGAACTCGTTTCATCAACACTCACCCGAACTCCTCTTCGCACAACCGACTGACCGCACTGCCCACCGTGCATGGCGCGCCCTCACCCGAGTCACCCGTTCAACCGCACGAGCTACCATCGTGTAGGCCTGCTCACTATCCAACCGAGTCACCCGAAACGCTGTTTCAACTTGTGTGCAGTCCACCTGAAGTGCGGGCACATAGACCTGCACCCACGCACTTCTTCGACCTGCACCTAACTCGCACCTCCAACCTTGGCTCGTAGATCGAACTCATTGTGATGTGCTCGTATGCCTTTGCCACCCAACCGCATCGTCAATATATACGATGAATGGGCGAGTCATGCCACTCGACCAACTCGTCTCACTTTGCCTGGTCAACTTGCCATCATGTTGTAAACTCGTCCAAGGGGTGGTTCAGCGCGCCCAGCGTGTGGGACCACCCCCTCCTTAGCTCGCTCGTTTACAATACTTACTTGGTCGGCCCGTGGGTCGAGTTATGACTTGCCCGCCTATAAACTTTGTAACCACACCTTGCTCACACATATGTGTCTCGCCCGTTCGGTCGCTCTTCGTCCATTTCGTCTCGTGGAGTTGCCTCGCTTGTCGCATGGACCACGGGTCCTTACACCTAGGGTTTCAGAGTGAATGTATTGTCTTCTTCCATGGCAGCGACATTCAAATTGCCATTTTTAGAGGATTACTCTTTTGGGAGCCTTGAGCTCTTCTTTTTCGATAGGTTATTTTGTTCGCTGATTTTTAGAGGATTATTCTTTTGTGAGCCTCGTGCTCTTCTTTTTCGATAGGTTATTTTGTTTTTTTGTCTGTAACGACCTGGGGCATCTGCAAAATGTAATTTTGTCCCTCTCTTCATGTTGAATAAAGATACACTTTTTTCTTATGAAAAAAAAAGTATATTTATGACTATACTTAATAATTAAGCTAGTTTAGTTTCATTCCACCAAATGCCTAGAGGGATCAAATATCTTGAGATGCCAACATTTTTATAAAGTGAAAAGAGATTTGATCCATCTAGCCACTTGGTAGATTTGCAGTTAAGATAGATTAGGTTGAAGTTAAGATGAACTTTTTTATAATCTGGTATAAATCCGTCTTAAAGGTGTGGAGAGATTAAATCTCTTGATATGCAAATCTCATTTAGAATCCAAAACTTGAAAAAAATTTACACTTCAAAAGATTTTATTCTTTTTAGTGCTTCATAAATCTGTGACTAAGAATATATTATATATATTATATAAATATATATATTTTTGAGTATTCTTTTATAAGATACTTTACTATATATATAAAATAAAATATTTAATAAATTTTATTATATTATTATTAAAATATGATGAACAATTTTTTTGAAATATTAATATATTTCATAAATATTATGAATATGAAAATTTACACTAAGCACAAATAAATAATTTATTTAAATATTTTAAAAGATATAAATAATTTAAATATTGTTTTGCAAAAAGTATAATAGATAATTAAAATAAAATTTATTTTTATTTTCTATCACCGTGGGTCGTATAATGTTATCATTATATGGAAATGAGGGACGTAGTATTCGAGGGGTTCCTCACGGGGTACGTGAATTCAAAAGTCAATATTTCGGAGATGATTTTATGTATTTGGTCATGAAAATGACTATCAAGTTCGTCCGGATTTTCAAACCTGGCTCATCAAACTACGTCTGGAATTTCAGGCTACCCAAATGTTAATATCATCGAAATAGGTTAGGTTGCAGTTAGGGTACAAACTTTTCGATTAACGTCTTATACTGCGAATCTTTTGGGATTTCATCCAACTGTTTGGTGTACGAATTGAACTGTTCGGTGTACTAATCGAACAGTCTTATTTTCGAATTTTTCGCTTTAATTCTGCCTAGTTTGGTAGTTGTATATATAAATTTAAAAATGTAAGAAAATTATTATTATTGAAATTTATGGATTGAAATAGTCTGTGCATGAACCTCTATTATGGAAACTCTACCCATTGAACCTATACTTCGTGCATGAACTATACAAGCTGCCAGTCAGTGCTACAAGGTCAGTGTTCTACAACCTTCAGTTACCAGTTTTGTTAGTGCCCAGGAGGTCGTTAGTGCCCACCAGTTTCCATCCCCCGTGCCCGATAGGTGTTCGTGCCAGGTTCTACGTGACCCATAGTACGTACCCAATAGTTGCATGTGACCAGCTCTCCGTGACCAGGAGTACGTGCCTTAAGGGCAGTGCCGAGGAACAGTTCATTGACAGACTGGGGCAGTGCCATAGCAATTGCCAGTCATAGCGGCGCTGGGATCAGGGGCTTGGCTGGGATCATCTTTACGGTTTGGATACTCAACTGGGCTACTCAACTTGGATGGCAGCTGCGCTATTTAACTGCAGGGCTAATAAAATAGGGGAAAATCCACGGGTGGGGGATGGCTGCTTGGTATTCAACTGTGGCTGCTCCGCTATTTGTGCATAACAACTAAAAATAAAATTTGAACACTAAATTATAATAAATTTACTCACCTGTTGTAAAGTATGTATATCATTATAGGAAAAGAAAGACGAAAAGTCATAATAATCGTAGCCAAGCTTCAGATTCAGCACTTTTTCATATGGGTGAGTGCATATGATCAAACTATAAAGTCAAACACTGTCGAAGTTCATATGGGTGAGTGCATATTGGGCGTCGGTAGATTCTTTTCCCCAAACCCTGTATGCAGCTGTTCCAAGTGTGAGCGAAAAAAGATGGAGATCCCAAGCCACCTGTCTTGGCACTACCAGACGCGTTACAAACACAGAGTATACACGTTCCAAATTCAAAATAATGTGGGCGGGCAAATTTCAAAACTTGTTGGGAAAATTCAAATGTCGATAGAAGTTTAAATTAATTCAGTTCACATGTATCATTGGAATAAGTCATGGATGAATGATTTATAAAGACATCAACCCAATCAACCCAATCCCCGGAAAGTGTTTGCAGGAGAAATTATGTCCACAAATTGACCGTCAAAACTGACGTCAGTACCCATCCTCTCCACTAACTATTAAACCATATCTTCTGAAATATCGTGCCCTCCACCCCCATCATAATCATAACGACTTTTATAAATATGCCACGTGAATGAAAACCCTAAATAGTGACCTATTTACCACGCCCATTTTATTGGAGAAATGCCGAGCCCTACTTGATACCCTTATCGACAGTAACCCTGGAACGTGGTAATTTTTTACTATGAAAATATGAACAGGTTAACGTATGCCCACACGCTCATGATGATGCGTTTCCTAAGTCACGTGTATTTGATGAATTTTCTGAATCAGGCGATGCCTTGGTTTAATCTGATTAATGGTAATTTCGTTTTATTATCCATTATACTTTTCTTTAACTTTGCACACTGATTTCATTATAGTATTACTTAAACATTGAAAGGTAAATAGCTTTGGTTGATAATTGGGTATATATATATATATAACTTTGCACACTGATTTCATTACAGTATTACTTAAAGATTGAAAGGCAAATAGGTTTGGTTGATAATTGGCTATATATATATGTAAGAGATTTATTATTGAAAATTCATGGATGGATATAGAAATATATTATTCTTTTTGGCTATGTTTTGTTGTGATTTCATTATTTAATATTAATAAATATTAAATGGTAAATATGTTTGATAATAATGGGTTTACTACGGGTATATATAAATTTAGAATGTAAAAATTATTATTATTGAAAATTTATAAATTGATATAGAAAATATTATTGTTTAAGAATGTTTGATTGAAGTATATTTAAGTAAAATTTATTTTTTATTATAAAATTTAATTTTTTTTCAAAATAAAATTATTCTAACAATAAATCTAAATATATAAAAAAAAATGTATAAATTTGGAAAATAAAAAAATAAATAATTGAAAATTTTATTAATTAATATAGAAATATACTAGTATTAAAAATAATTTATTTAAATTACACTACATTTTCAATAAAGATAAAAAATATCATGTTATTATTTCGAGTAATATTTATTTAAATTACACTACATTCTCAACATAGATAACAAATATTTTCACTTTTGATTATATAATCTAAATTTAAAAATAAATAATATATTGATATTAATGGAATACATTAAAGTGATTAAATTTTATATTATTTTTATTAATATATGCGCCTTTCACCCAATTTACACAAACGGTACAGCCTATGGTGAGGTTGAAGGCATATTTTCATAAATTGTACATACAGGCAGACAGATACACAAATAAGGAATGACATGCATTGCCATATATGGTCAAAGAGGATGATCTGGTAGAAGTAATATAGACATGGCCCACATAATGGATGACTCCAATGGAGGAAGCAAGAGACAACACAACAAAAGAAGAAGAGTTGGACACTTCGCACCATGGGGAAGCCACTGGAAAAGACAAGGACCAGGAAGCAGAGGAAGAGGAAGGGGAAGATAATACCATGATGAGGACCCTCAAGGAGGTCAGGATATGACTAAGGAGACGGAAAAGGAAGAAACAGAGAAAACTACCGCGGAGAAAAGGAAGAACCAAGGAGAAGCTACCATTAAGAGCAGAAAGAAGCATATGACAGATAAAATAAAAGCAATTACACTAATGGTTCTCACTGAAGCTGACCTTGATCAAATTTGAGACAAAGTTCACGAGATAACAATGGAATCCTAGAATACGGTGGAAGATCACTATAACAATCTCATCGCATATGTGCAGTAGAGTATTGCAGAGCTGAAGATTTTGGCGCAAACATCCAGACCACCAGGATAGACAGGCCAAGGACTCCATCAAGAAAGGTTGATAGAAACAACATTTCGGATGAGGATAATGTGGATACCTGTCGAAGATCTATACTTCGACTTTGTTGAAGTCAAGCCACAGGAAAAAGGTTGGGACCACGTCGATATGAACATGGCTGCACTTCCCACTCCTGTCCTACATGAATTGCACCAAGGTATCACAAATGACCTCAAGGAGCGTGAGCATCGCACTTTGCACTTAAACATTCAGATAGAACAAGAGTGTTATGCACTAAAGAAACAACTTGACCAGGCCATCAAGGACAAGGAACATGCAGAGCTACAACAACAGAGACTAAAGGAGGTGTTTGAAGCCACTTGCAGGGAAGTTTTGGACATGGATGCCCATGAGGATGAATCAGTAGAAGACAAGGTCACGAAGCTCAGCCTTGCAGTCAAGGAGCAGAAGGATTAAATTTCCGCAGTGCAATTCAACTATGAGATGCAGATCAGTGAGATGCAAATGAAATTGCAGCCAACCATGCCACTAAAAGTGCACAAACAAAGGGAGATTGACTTAAAGTATGGGATGACCAACATCTCCGCAACATTGGCAGACTGTGGAAAATTGCTCGATGAGAGCATGCAAATTTGGACTTCGCTGTAGGAAGATCAAAATGTTCAGAAAATACAGGAGGAAATGCAGCAAAGGAAGCATCAATTGTAGGAGAGTCAGGTAGCTACGAAGACTTTTCCAGTCTCAAAGAGGCTTGCAAAAATTAATTGGTCAAAGGAGATACAAAATAAAATCGAAGAGTTGAAGAAGGAGGAGAAAAGTTTGATAGAAAGGGCGCATCCTTGGAAGGATGAGGCCCTCTAGCTATCACAGGAACTGGATGAGAAGCTTCGACAAAGGGAGACAAAATTGGCAAAGAAGGCTGCAAAGCATGTCACATGAGCACTATTAGAAGAAGTGCACAACAAGGAAAAGCAGTTGGCAAAGATTTTGCAACAATTCAACAAGGCATACAACAACATTGCGAACAAGATCAGAGTAAAAGTAGTTGAGTGACTCGAGACAAGTCACATGTGAGTGTTGGAGGCTTGTTAGGCACAACCCAACTTGGCCAAATTTTGGGCAAGGAATATGAATTTTGTGGAGCACGCAGTAGAAAGGATGCCACGAAGTGTGAAGTGGACCATGCAGTAGAGAAGCGGAGCACAACAAGGACCACACATCAAACTCACCGAGCAATATATGGGCTTTGCGGCAAAGCCCCTCCCTTTTTGTAAAAACATATAATATTATAAAAGTTGAATGGTTTTAGACCATAGTCCCTTGTATTTTGGAAACCATGGTAATGTAGTGATGTAATCCCTCAATGTAATAGTATATATAGGGATGAATAATAAAGAAGGAAGGCATCTATCATGTTAGATCCATATCTGCGTTGTATGCTTGTATCTTTGTGACCTGTACTCCGAAAAGGGGCAAGGATCCGCAATTGAGTGCGCGGAGACCTGGATCTACAACTTAGTGTGAAGACAACCTGCAACTATGTGCACAAGTGAAGAATTGTTGTTGTACCAAATTATCTACTATAAGCAACAATCCTTGTGGACGTAGTCCCACATTGGGATGTACCACAATAAAATCTGTGTCTCCATGTGGTTTTCCTATTATCTGCACTTTATTTCAGTACTATGAAGTTTTTTTATGTTTATAATATGTTTAAATGATGAATGTAATTCTGCGAAGTAATATATAAGTTTGAAGTATTTCATGAATGCGAAGTAGTTTATAAGTGTTAAAGCATAAGAAAATACAAAATTGATACATCGCAACATCCCTTAAGGCTGCAGAAACCTGGTTATGCAACCACCCATAGTCATTTTGGGTGAGACTACGACTTGTTTGCAAGTCGTTGCTGAAAGGGACAGTGATTGAGGGTTTTGTTTGTCACAATAAAATCCGAACCTAGGTCAGCACAACCTAATCCAACAAAGGAGTCTTAGATAATCTTGTGAAACTAATAAAGGAAGAGTTGTTGACTGGGTTTTACCCTAGATAAGTGTTTTACCGTGGATGTCTGCCTACATCTAGTGTCTTTGGTCTTCGTGTTATGGTCTATGGCAATTGCGTGATGAACTAAGTTAAAATAAGAACACAAGAAAGTTAATAAGAACATAAGAACAAGAAAGTTAATAAGAACATAAGAATATCACAAGTAATTATCATTATAAAGAAGATATTTCTTCCTTTATGATTTTCCAACATCCCGTAGAGCTAAATAATTCTAAAAATTTCTCCATGCATTGTAGAAAGTATTTAATAGCAAGGGAAAACTATGCTCCAATTTTTTTTGCATTTTCTTCATTAAAGTGCATGCTTTTTCATTCCTTCAATCAAAACAATTGATTTTATGAGCTTTGGTGCAATGCAATCAAGGTTGAACCTCACAAAAATCAATGGCCTTGATTGCATTAGACCAAATCCCTTCACATTTTCCAAGAGATGGATTTGGTCTAATGTGATTGAAGTTGTTGATTTTTCATTAAAACCAGCTGCCTTGATGACATAGGATCAAAACCCTTCACATTTCTCAATAGATGTCCTTGGTCCAATGTGATCAAGCCAATTGATTTATCATTAAAAAGAATAACCTTAATCACATTAAACCAAAGTCCTTCACATTTCCTAAGAGTTTTCTTTGATTAGATGTTATTAAGAACATCCCATAGGACCAAAACCATCTCTATTAAATGTGAGAAGCTTTAATAATATGTGATTAAAACCATTATTTTTTATTAACAACTTTAATCTAAACAATTTATATAACAGTTTTTTATTCTACATATTAATTTAACAATTTTTAAAATTAAATAAATACCATTTGTTGATTATAAAATTATTAACGTATTAAGATTTTAAGATAAAAACAAATAAATGTCTATTAAATTTAACCCCTAATCCTTACAATTACATCATGACTTTTGTGATTGGTGAATGTTGAGTTGGTATTCAATTGGTTTGGTCAATAGCAATAGTTAAAAGCCTTTTTTTGTACCAATTTTGTAGCACATATTTGAGTGGTCCCAAGCTCACATTATCACCGTGGATTTCCTTAGTAAATTGCACTTTTTATAGCTAGCCACAATTTCACTGTGGATTTTTTGTGAACTTGGTCACACTTGCCAAAGTTGTGAGCACATGACAAGGTGTTGATCCTAAAATATGGGGGATGGTGATGGTGCTGGTGGAAGATTTGTTCAAGATCATAATCAGGAGGAAGGAAATTAAATTTAAGAACAAAGATGGACCTACTAGTGATATTGATATTGATGTTGAGGATGATGAGCTAGTGACACCAATAGGTAAAATGTTTCTACAACCTACCTGGAATACTATTGTTTATGGTACAATTCACTTAAGCATTAAATGGTCATGAGTAAATAGGAAAGCGCTTCGAGAGAGCCGATGCTTTTGGTCATCAACATATTTCCCTTTGACGCACAAGTTATTGAGACCCTGAGGCTAGGAAAAAGAGAAATATATAATGTCATCAATGTCACCGAAGGAAATCATTATGTCCATGTCCATCTCGACCCACTCCTTGTCATTGAGAAAATAGAGGTGATAAAGATGGAAGAATTTAATGCAGAAGAATAAAGAAGTATCAGCCTAGGTTTTTCAAATCTAAAAGACCTGTCAAGTTTAATAATTTTTGCAACTCTAACACTTATTTCAATCATTTTATGACATTTGCAACTCTAATACATATTTCAATCATGTTATCATATAATGTTGATGGACTTACAAAATTCAAATCACTTTGTAATGAGCAATTTCCTTATCAAATTCCATCCCTGCTCAGAGCTTGTAGAAAAACACGAGTGAAGCAGTGGTTGCAGGTGTTGCTCAAGAGCATGGATGGAAAAATGCAACATGTAAGCCATAGAGAATGGTCATGTGGCATGTCCTTGATAGATGACAAAGGATCTCTTAGCATGGATCCCAAATCGCTCTCAATTTCAGTGTAAAAACAAAGTTTTTTTTCTTTATTATGATGAATCAATAATTTATTGAAGTAATCTGGACAAGGTTATATTGATAATTTAGAGCTTAACAAACGATATCTTCAATAACATATAATTTAACAAAAGTACAAACATATATGGAAAACAAATCATGCGCTCAACCACTCACTCAAATTTGTAACTTTATTTAATTCTCATCCTAAACATCGAATAAAATTGAAAGGATGCACATAAAATTAACATGACCCCTGACCCCTGGGCAAGCATGACACGCACAAATTCACTGTGGAAATGCAAGTGGTATGCCTCACGACAATAAGCCCGCCTATCCGTTGATTAAGAGGATCTCTGAGAGTGCAGATGCATTTAGTTAGATGACGGTAAAAAAAGAAGGTGTCACGCCGAAAGGTCACTTTATAAGTTATTCTCGCTTGACTTTCGGAAGTAAATTCTCATCGTTCTTAGTTTTCCATATTATCAGGTCGGGATATCGATGGGCGCTTTATAAGGAAAGAGCTTTGATTAAAAATTGATGGATGGATATAAAGTATGATGTTTACTCAATTGTTAACATCAAAGGTAGAGTTAAAATAAAAATATGAGTGATAGGGAGTTTTAAAATATTTGATTTATATAAAATTAAATGTAAATGAGATATTTTTTTAATAAATTCATATTTAAATATAAATTTGTATAAATTTCTTTAGTATTAAAAATTAAGTATCAGATTATTGATTTATTAGGGATGAAATTTATTGAGTACAAGTTTCTTTTACATGTAAAATTTGAAATAAGGTTTATATTTTT
>APFE030480610.1:0-34194 GCA_000404065.3 Pinus taeda | reverse complement strand
GATTTAGATAATTTAATATATAATTATTTTTTGGTACTATATAATTTTGTTATTATAGATGTAGACAATTTAATATATAATTATTTTTCGTTCATATGGGGTTAGTTGATACATCAATTTTTTGAGGTTGTAATATTTTCATATGATTTTTGTTTGGCATGTTAGATAGCATCTAGTATAGGTAAAAGTACACATTTTGACTAGGTCCAATAGCCTTGGCCTCTACCACATCAAGAAAATGTCAATCAAGGCTTAAAATGCCCTCGAAATTTCTTGAAAAACTATAAAAGAATTGTGCTTTGAGTTAGTGGAATGGGTGAGTGGCTACCCATATCCACCCAAATCATCTTACAAGACAAGTTTAAAGATTTAGAAGAAAAAGTAAACAATATTTTGGCAATAAATAATATGGAAAATAAATAAGATATTAAACACATCCATACAAAAATAAATAAACAAATTGAGTTATTTCATGAACTTAAGAAAACAACTTTAAATCTCACAATTCTAATATAAAAGAGGAGGAATACCAAGGAAAATAACTAAAATAAACTTATTTGTTTTTATATTTTCATATTAAATAAATTTATTTATTTTTATATTTTTATATTATATTTTTAAACTTATTTTTATATTACATTTTTCCCTCGATAATTAAAATAAATTTATTTGTTTTTGTATTAAATTCATATTATTTTTATATTTATATGATCGTGGTTTGTAACAAATAAATAGCATGTGTAATGCTCCGTGAAAAATGTAAATATTTGGTTTTACTGTGGTAAAAGACAAGCTGAATATGATATTATTATCTGTTTGAAATTTAATAATATTTTTTTATTAAAAGATAAGAAATGTTTTTCTTTTAAGAGCTGGCAACTTCTCAAGGAGGAAGTTTGGGAAAAGACAGTTGCTGTGATTGCAACCCTAACTACCTCCCCTAACTAGAAGGGCTTCCAGAGAACAGGAAATGAGGGGAGGGAAAATCTGCGCTGTAAGGACAGGCAACAGAAAAGAGAAAAATGGCTAAGTCTGGGATGACGAGATAGCCAAGCACTAGGTGCAAGCGTCTTGTTGAGGACAGTGGTGCTACAAGAGAGCTAGGGGGGACATTTTGATCCCGAAAGACGAATCTCAAGGTCGGATGGTAGATTGGAAGTAGGAGAACAGAGGTAATCATGACTTCTGGAATGAGATTCACAAGTTACAATAGTATAGGTAAGGGGTCCAGAATATTTAGAAAACATTCAGAAATAATAATGAGGTGGTTAATGTTTTACATGTCTGCATTGAAATGATATAATAGCTAGAATCTAAGCGTACTGTAGAAATAGATTAAAACTCTGTGTTTCATTCAAGATAAAAACAAAACTGAAAAAAGGCATCCTAGAGCTATACAGTTGAAAAAACATTCACGCATTTATTCTATTAAATAAAAGAGTAGTGCTCTGCTAAAAAAAAGTAGGGTTATGTTAAACGAACAACAATTAACTGATGTAGGACTAAATACAGAATAATAAAGACTGCTTGAGGAATTGGTACAAGAAAAGACTATAAAACAAAACAAGAGTGACTCCTAACAGTCTTCGCGATCTCATTCCAGATTTTGCTCTATCTAATACGCAACCTGTTTCTCTGTGAAATTTTGAGCTTTGTTAGTGGATTTTGTAATAAAAGTCTTGTTGTCTAAATAATTAGTGTTATAGGCTATGAACATTAGATTGTTAAATAATTCCTAGCATTCTCTTTGATAATTTTGTGGCAACGAAATACCATGACCTGTGAAAGGACTTTATGTTTGCAATAGTTCCAATAGTGCAATGGAATTTGCGTGAGATCTGCTTAATATAGGAAATATTCCAACCACGACCAGAATGATATAAAACGATCCTGAAAGCAAATGAGGCCATATTTCGATTTTCTAAAAAGAGAAAACAGTTTGCAGAAAATAGTGAAATAGCCCTAGAGACCAAGTTCTGGCCATAACCTTGTGATAGAAGGTTGAATTAGTTTCCTACCAGAATAGTGTCGAGGAGCACCAGAAACCTTCAGGTGAACCTAAATGATCTTAGCATCATAAGATGAAACTTGAGGAATATCCGTTTAACATTCTTTTAAAATGATTAGACCCCGCATTCTGGAGGGACGAGCTCCCGGTCTTATCTATGAACCCAAACCCTAATTGTGAACATTCTTTCAAACCAATGACGGAAATAACTCTAGCTAAAGCTCAAAGAATACCTAGCAAACCATTAAATTGTCCGAGTCATTTGCCATATGGGAAAAATCTTTACAATAAAGCGTATCCTGAAGGGGATGAAACAATAACAGTTTAAGAAATAATAACACACGATGACAACGCATGAACCCAGTTAAATGTAAACTATAGAGCATAACCGGGAAGAATCCTTCAAGATGCATGGAATTAACCAAATTAATATCTTTAGAAAGTACATGTCTATCATTTTATTACTCATTAAACAAGTTTACAGATGTAAGTGTCCACCTGTGTCAAATTAAAAATAGAGATGGGTCTCTCGGTAGGTAAACATTACAGAGTACAAGTCGGCCAGAGCGGCTCAACATTCTAGAGGTAAAACCCTCGAAATCAACTTCTTGCAAAATAAAAGATCTAAAGCAGAGAGGTCGTGCCTCTACATATATGCACTTAGCAAACACCAATATGAGCCATCATCCGAGTAAACAACTAGATTGTACAGAAAAGTGGACCATCTCCTTCCGCAAGAACAGATCAAAAGACTGCAACATACAGTAAGTGCGAAATCCCTCTTACCCGGAGGAAGACAAGATAGCAACCCCATCCGTGGAGGACTCCACTCCCATCTAGTAGCAAACTCGCAGCCAGAGTGGAGAATACCTACAAACAAACAATAGGTAAGAAATTGAAGAAGACCTTACAGGAAAGAAATCAAACTTAGCCTGTAAAGTAGACAAGGTTTTACCATCGTTTGAATCCAGAGAAAATAAAAATAAAATAACTTCTGCTCAGCTGTAATCTTACCCGGGAAACCATCTCTGGCAGTGAAGACGAGTTTTGGCACCTCGCACGGCCTTCATGACCCCCACAGAGTCCTGGTACAAAGCGGGAGCAAAAAACCAGGGACGACAACAACAGACCATGCAGAGCAAACAATAGCAAAGGCAGTGAATAAGACCTGAATCGTTACCAACAGTAGCGAAAGACAAGAGCATTGTCCCTGGCCGTTAGATCGCCCAGCAGATCCCAGCACTGTCGATACAAATGGAACTCCAAGGCGATAACTGAGTTGGTCAGGATTGCCCATGCCATGTACCAGTGGATAGTGCAGGCAATAAATAAATATCAGAGTTATCCAGAAACAAGCCGCTAAACCAATGGACAACGATCATGCAGCACAAGGCTCAATGCAAATCAATGGCATGGATCGACTCGCTTATATACAGTGGGGTCCTATTCCATAGATGTGATGTTACAAACATACAACTGTTAAATTAAAGATATATGTACTCAGTACGATTAAATCATGTATTATCATATGGTTGCAATTTTTTTTTTTTTTTGGGTATATGACAAGTGGTATCAGAGCCAAGTTTCAAAAACTCTGGCCTCTGGGAAATAAACAGATAAAGTGTAATCATTTTATTTTTATTTTCATTTCTATTTTGTATTTAAAGAAAACAGTGAATGCGTTAACCCTTCTTCTATTTCTTTTCTTATGCTAAAAACAGGAAAACATAAGACAACCAATATGAGAAGAGCTGACAGTATTCCACATAGGTTTGTGGTGGGTCAGGGACCTGCAACAAGCCCTAAAAATAACCCAGAATTACGGGTACAACTTGGAGAGGAGGCTCGCAATACGAACCTTGCAATATTAGAGACAGTACAGGAGTTGAAAAATGAAATGGCTCGATTGCGGGAGGATAACACGAGGTTAACCATGGAACAGGAAAGGATTATAAAGAGCCTATCTGACAAGCAAAATTAGCAACCGCTGAATCCCAGTGCTGAGCAGCAAAGGGTGTCGAAGGAGGAGAATCACCACATAGAACCAGAAGAGTCAGAAGGAAGAGAGGAAGAACGAGAAAAACCATTTGATAATGCTTCCGAGCAACAGACATCAAAAAGGCAACGGATAGAATTGCAAGGAGAGTTTCATAAGATAAAACCGCCACACTTTGATGGAGAATTGGAGGAAGCAGCCGAGGCTTGGTTGATTAATATGAACAAATACTTCCAGCTATATGAATACGATCACAACCTCAAGGCACAGTTGGCCATTTTCTAATTACAGGGGAAAGCCACCCTGTGGTGGGAAGAAGTTAAGATTGTAAGAGGAGTAAGTGAAAAAAATATAACTTAGGAAAAATTTCAAAATTACTTTAAGGAAAGATACCTGACCGAACGTTTTTATGACGAAAAAGCAAGAGAATTCCATGACCTGCGACTGGGACAGCAAACAATGGATGAGTTTATCACTCGTTTTACTTCATTGCTCCGTTATGTGCCTTATATTTGAGAGGAAAAGGGTAAAGTACAGAGGTTCGTCAGTAGTTTACCTTTGACCATGAGGGAAATAATTGAATTTGATAACCCAAAGATGATGGATGAGGTAATACATAAAGCCAGGATTGTTACCAGCAAAGTAAACAGAAGGGAGAAATCCTGGGTAAAAGGTGGGTTAATAAGAGAAGCAATAAGTTGGCTGGAAACACTAAAGGAAATCGAGGTGGTGGTAACAAAGGATTTGCCAAAGGGAAAAACAACAGAAATATATAGAAGAATTCGCTCAGATTAAAGCCAACCAATGAGTCCAGATTCAACGAACAACCTGGAAAAATAGACAATGAAGGGACAACAAGGCCTCCAGTGGGGATGTGGTGGGCCTCAATATGTTAAAAACTATCCTCAACGAAAGGGAACCGAACAGGTTTCCCAAATCTATGAAGCATCTACAATTGGTGATGTAGGACGTATTTTACCAAGGATTAATGATGCCCTGGAAGATCGTCAGGCAGAGTACCAGCCGACCATGGTGGAGCTTGAAGGTAAGATCTTAGACATTGTTGTAACTGTTTTAATTGATCCTGGAGCTACGTTAAGTTATATTAGTCCTAAGGTTGTGGAGCATTGTAAATTACAACCTTTTAAATTTAAAGACCCTTGGCTAATACAGCTGGCAACAGGGGCAAAGAGACGAGTGCTCGCTAAGGTCAATAACTGCGCTTTAAAAATAGCAGGACAACCAGTGATGGCAGATTTAAACGTGCTTCCCTTTGGTTCATATGATGTATTGATTAGTATGGATTGGTTAGAAAAACATTGGTCCATTATAAACTGTAAAAAAAAGACTATCTGTTACAAAGATGAGCTTGGAGCAAAGCAAGAAATGTAAGGAGTTAAGCGGTTAGTGCAAATTCGGCCAATAACAGCCTCTCAGTTGGCAAAATGCATTAGGAAAGGATGTCAGATTTATTCCATCCAAGTGGGTTATGCCAACTTGAAAAATAAAACAGCTGCATTGGAAAACATTCCTGTGATACAAGAATTTGCTGATGTGTTTCCGGAAGAGATTCCTGGACTGCCACCCAAGAGAGACATATATTTTACCATCAAATTGGTGCCAGGGGCAGCCCCGGTATCTCGAGCACCCTACAGAATGAGCACACCAGAATTGACAGAGTTAAAAATGCAATTACAGGAGCTGTTAGACAAAAACTACATTTTCCCCAGTGTGTCACCTTGGGGAGCCCCGGTGTTGTTCGTTAAGAAGAAAGATGGGACCCTTCGCATGTGTATCGATTATCATCAATTGAATAAATTGACAATAAAAATAAAGTAACCTCTACCCCGTATTGATGAAATTTTTGATCAAGTAAAAGGAGCAACAATATTCTCAAAGATTGATTTACGATTAGGGTATCACCAAATCAGGATTAAAGAAGAAGACATAGCTAAAACTGCTTTTATAACACGATATGGTCATTATGAGTTTGTGGTGTTACCCTTTGGGTTAACCAATGCCCCCACAACCTTTATGTGTTTAATGAACAACATATTTCATCAGTATTTGGATAAGTTTGTGCTAAACTTTATTGATGAATACTAATATATTCCTGAACTATGGAGGAGCATAAGGAGCACCTCATATTGGTACTACAAACCCTCCGAGAACACCAATTATATGCCAAGTTCAGCAAGTGTGATTTCTTTAAGGAACAAATACAATATTTGGGACATATAATCACTAAAGAAGGGATCGCAGTGGCTCCCGAAAAGATAAGGACCATAATGGAATGGCCGGTACCAAAGGATGTGGCAAACGTCAGATCCTTCATGGGACTAGCAGGTTATTACAAACAGTTTGTAGAAGGATTTTCGAGAGTAGCTTATCCTATCACTTCCTTAGAAAAAAAGGGAAGAACCTTTAGATGGACCCCAGAATGCCAAAAACGTTTTGAGCAACTTAAACATCTGCTCACCACCGCACCCATTCTAAGCATAGTTGATCCTAGTAAAGATTATGTGGTGTGCACGGACGCAAGTAAGGAATGGGTAGGAGGCGTGTTAATGCAAGAAGGGAAGGTAATTGCTTACGAGTCAAGAAAATTAAAAGAGCACGAGCATAAATATTTCGCTTATGATCTAGAGTCGGCAACCGTCATTCATGCTTTAAAAATGTGGCGACATTATCTTATGGGAAGAAATTTTTTATTATTGACAGACCACCACAGTCTGACCAGTTATTTTAGCCAGCCCACCTGAAATGCTAGGAGGGCACGGTGGGTGGATTCTTCAGTGGTGTTGATTTCGAGATCAAGCATTTGAAAGGGAAAGAGAACCAGGTGGCGGACGCTCTAAATTGAAAATTACAATGTCTATATGAGATTTCTTGTAGCGAAGGGAAAAGCACCTTCGAACAAATGATTAAAAAGGCAGCAGAACAAGATACCGCATATCAGCAAATAAAACAACAAGTTCAACACTCAACCAACAAGGAAAATAAGCAAGGTTATGCTATGGATACTGCTGGAATGTTATATTATAAGAAAAGGCTGTATGTGCCCAATCAAAACAACATTAAAAACATGATTTTGGATGAATTTCATAAAATTCACTATGCTAGACACCCGGGATATCAGAAAATGATCACTGCACTCCAGAAAGAATATTATTGGTTGGGTATGAAGAAAGATGTGGTTGAATACTTGGCACGTTGTCTGGAGTGCCAACAAATTAAAGCAGAACAGCAACACCCTGCGGGGTTATTACAACCATTACCCATTCCGGAATGGAAGTGGGAAACCATCTCTATGGGCTTCATAACGGGTTTGCCCAAGTCAAATAAAAATAACGACTCCATCATGGTGGTGGTGGACAAGTTAAGTAAATCAACACATTTTATTCCTGTGCAATCTACTTATAGAGCTGTGCAGATCGCCCATATTTTTATGCAGAATATATTTAGGCTGCATGGGTACCAAAAACAATAATTTCGGACCGTGATGTAAAATTTACATCGGTCTTTTGGAAAAAATTGTTTGGAGAATTGGGAACTCAGCTGAATTTCAGTACAACTTATCACCCTTAAACTAACGGACAAACAGAACAGGTGAACCAGGTGGTGGAAGAGCATATGTAACGCATCGACCAACCAAGTGGGAAGATTATCTACACTTGGTTGAGTTTGCGTACAATAATGGTTATCATACATCATTGCAAATGAGCCCATTTGAAGTATTGTACGGGCAAAAGTGTCACACGGCCTCAAGCTGGGGTGGACCGGGAGACAGATTGATGTTAGGTCCCGAAATGCTTAAGGAAATGGTTAAGAAGGTATGGTCCAATCTAAAGGCAGCTCAGGATAGGCCAAAGAACTTTTTTGATCGGAAAAGGAAGTTTAAGGAATATCAAGTCGATGATCATGTGTATGTGAGAATTCAAGAAAAAAAGATCACATTACAATAGAGCGAGTGGGCTAAGTTGGCACCCTGATTTTGTGGACCTTTTAAGGTCTTAGCAAGAATTGGGTCGGTAGCATACCAGCTCACTTTGTCGAGTCATATACGTGTCCACAATGTCTTCCACATTTCCGTGTTAAAAAAAAATGTTTATGATCCTAAGCATGTAATCAGCTGGCAGGATATACAAGTAAGAAATATCTCCCGTAGATCAATCTAAATGAGTTTTTAAAAAAAAAACTGATTTAAGATGTTGCATGTTTTAGGTCGAGTCGGAAGGAGAAATCTTGGTCGAGCCGCTAAACATACTCGACTGGAGAGAAGTAATGCTGCGGAAACGAGCTATTACCCAGGTTAAAGTGCAGTGGCAGCACTTTGGGCCAGATGAGGCCACCTGGGAAGATGAAGAGCTCATGAAAAAAGCTTATCCAAGGCTGATCATGGCCAAAAGACATCAGTACGATGTCCAATTTCAGGAGGGGGAGATGTAATGCCCTGGGAAAAATGTAAATATTTGGTTTTACTGTGGTAAAAGACAAACTGAATATGATATTATTATCTATTTGAAATTTAATAATATTTTTTTTATTAAAAGATAAGAAATGTTTTTCTTTTAAGAGCTGGCAACTTCTCAAGGAGGAAGTTTGGGAAAAGACAGTTGCTGTGATTGCAACCCTAACTACCTCCCCTAACTAGAAGGGCTTCCATAGAAAAGGAAGAGAGGGGAGGGAAAATCTGCGCTGTAAGGACAGGTAGAAGAAAAGAGAAAAATGGCTAAGTTTGGTGATGACCAGATAGCCAAGCACTAGGTGCAATCATCTTGCTGAGGGCAGTGGTACTGCAAGAGAACTAGGGGGGAGATTCTGGTCCCGAAAGACGAATCTCAAGGTCGGGTGGTAGATTGGAAGCAGGAGAACAGAGGTAATCCTGACTTCTGGAACGAAATTCGCAAGTTACAACAGTACAGATAAGGGGCCCAGAATATTTAGAAAACATTCAGAAATAATAATGAGGTGGTTAATGTTTTAAATGTTTGCATTGAAATGATATAATAGCTAGAATCCGAGCGTACTGTAGAAGTAGATTAAAACTCTGTGTTTCATTCAAGATAAAAGCAAAATTGACAAAAGACATCCTAGAGCTATACAGTTGAAAAAACATTCACGCATTTATTCTGTTAAATAAAAGAGTAGTGCTATGCTAAAAAAAAGTAAGGTTCTGTTAAACGAACAACAGTTAACTGATGTAGGACTAAATACAAAGTAATAAAGACTGTTTGAGGAATTGGTACAAAAAAAGACTATAAAAAAAACAAGAGTGACTCCTAACAGTCTTCGCTATCTCATTCCATATTTTGCTCTATCTAATATGCAACCTGTTTCTCTGTGAAATTTCGAGCTTTGTTAGTGGATTTCGTAATAAAAGTCATGTTATCTAAATAATTAGTGTTAGAGGCTATGAACATTAGATTTTTAAATAATTCCTGACATTATCTTTGATAATTCCGTGGCAACGAAATATCATGACTTGTGAAAGGACTTTGTGTTTGCAATAGTTCCAATAGTGCACTGGAATTTGCATGAGAATTGCTTAAGATAGGAAATAATCCAACCATGACCAGAATGATACAGAGCGATCCTGAAAGCAAATGAGGCCATATTTTGATTTTCAAAAAAGAGAAAACAATTTGCAGAAAACAGTGAAATAGCCCTAGAGACCAAGTTCTGGCGATAACCTTGTGATAGAAGTTTGAATTAGTTTCTTGCGAGAACAGTGTCAAGGAGCACCAGAAACCTTTAGGTGAACCCAAATGATCATAGCATCATAAGATGAAACTTGAGGAATATCCATTTAACATTCTTTTAAAATGATTAGACCCCGCATTCCGAAGGGATGAGCTCCCGGTCTTATCTATGAACCCAAACCCTAACTGCAAACATTCTTTCAAACCAACGGTGGAAAATACTCTAGCTAAAGCTCAAACAATACTTATCAAACCATTAAATTGTCTGAGTCATTTGCCATCTGGGAAAAATCTTTACAATAAAGCATATCCTGAAGGGGATGAAGAAATAACAGTTTAAGAAATAATAACACACGGCGACATCGCATGAACCCAAGTAAATGTACACTATAGAGCATAACTGGGAAGAATCCTTCAAGATGCATGAAATTAACCAAATTAATATCTTTAAAAAATATGTGTCTATCATTTTATTACTCATTAAACAAGTTTACAAACGTAAGTGTCCCCCTGTGTTAAATTAAAAACAGAGCTGGGACTCTCAGTAGGTAAACATTACAGAGTACAAGTCGGCCAGAATGGCTCAACATTCTAGAGGTAAAACCCTCGAAAATAGCTTCTTGCAAAATAAAAGATCTAAAGCAGAGAGGTTGTGCCTCTACATATATGCAATTAGAAAACACCAATATGAGCCATCATCCGAGTAAACAACTAGATTGTACAAAAAAGTGGACCATCTCCTTCCGCAAGAACATATCAAAAGACTGCAACATACAGTACGTGCGGAATCCCTCTTACTTGGAGGAAGACAAGATAACAACCCCATCCTTGGAGGACTCTGCTCCCATCTATTAGCAAAGTCACAACCAGAGTGGAGAATACCTACAAACAAACAATAGGTAAGAAATTGAAGAATACATTACAGGAAAGAAATCAAGCTTAGCCTGTAAAGTGGACAAGGTTTTACCATCGTTTGAATCCAGAGAAAATAAAAAAAAATAGCTTCTGCTCAGCTGTAATCTTACTCGGGAAACCATCTCTAGTAGTGAAGACGAGTTTTGGCACCTTCCGCGGCCGTCATGACCCCCACAGATTCCTGGTACAAAGTGGGAGCAAAAGACCAGGGACGACAACAACGGACCAAGCAGAGAAAACTATAGCAAAGGCGGTGAATAAGACCTAAATCACTACCAAGAGTAGTGAAAGACAAAAGCATTGTCCCTGGCCGTTAGATCGCCCAGCAGATCCCAGCACCGTCGATACAAATGGAATCTCGAGGCGATAGCTGAGTTGGCCAAGATTGCTCATGCCACGTGCCAGTGGATAGTGCATGCAATAAATAAATATCAGAGTTATCCAGAAACAAGTTGCTAAACCAACAGACAACGATCATGCCGCACAAGGCTCAATGCAATTCAACGGCCTGGATCGACTCGCTTATATACAGTGGGGTCATATTCCATAGATGCAATGGTACAAACATACAAGTGTTAAATTAAAGATATATGTACTCAGTACGATTAAATCATGTATTATCATATGGTTGCAATTTTTTTTTTAATTTGTGTATATGACAACACGCTATCAAGCTTTAATGGAGCAGCAGCTATATATGCCCATCGTTCGATTTTGGCCTTGGCAAAATGGAACGGTAGGTATATACAACTGCCGCTCAATTAAAACCCGATAACATGTTATTTATTTGTTGCCCTCATTATATGGTAGGTCAAGGGCCCTCTTAAGATGGATGGACAAGATTCATTCTCTACGGCTGATAGGGGTGTGCGCTATCCTGATAGTATAGGGTGAAGTTGATCGTGAGACCATTGCGTCTCCCTCCGGGGACTTACTTTCTCGCCACTGCACGGTGCGCTATCCTGATAGTATAGGGTGAAGTTGATTGTGAGACCACTGCATCTCCCTTCGGGGACTTACTTTCTCACCCCTTCACAGTGATTGATCGTGAGACCACTGAGTTCACTTATTCCTGGGCTTTTTTCTTATCTCTTGCTTATATTATGGAGTATATTTTAAAACTTTTTATGCTTGACTAAGAGCTCGTTTTTATTGGACTTAAAGAAACAGGTTAATGACCTAAGACCCAGAGACATCTGGGAAGAGGGAATGGTTTTCCTTGAATAACAGTGATGACTCAACCTAGATTCGCGCATATAGAGATAGAATTTGACAACTAAATTGTGATAAATTTACCCACCTGTTGTAAAGTATATCATTATATGAAAAGAAAAACGAAAAGTCATAATAATTGTAGCCAAGCTTCAGATTCAGCGATTTTTCATATGGGTGAGTGCATATGATCAAACTATAAAGTCAAACAGTGTTGAAGTTCATATGGGTGAGTGCATATTGGGCGTAGGTAGATTCCTTTTCCCAAACCCTGTCGAAGTTCGAACTGCAGAACAGGATATGCAGCTGTTCCAAGTGTGAGCGAAAAATGATAGAGATGCCAAGCCACCTGTCTTGGCACTACCAGACACGTTACGGACACAGAGTATACACGGTCCAAATTCAAAATAATGTGGGTGGGCAAATTTCAAAACTTGTTGGGAAAATTCAAATGTCGATAGAAGTTTAAATTAATTCAGTTCACATGTGTCATGCGCGTGGGGATGATGCATCTCGCATTGGCATAAGTCATGGATGAATGATTTATAAAGACATCAACCCAATCCCCGGAAAGTGTTTGCAGGAGAAATTATGTCCACAAATTGACCGTCAAAACTGACGTCAGTACCCATCCTCTCCACTAACTATTAAACCATATCTTCTGAAATATCGTGCCCTCCACCCCCATCATAATCATAACGACTTTTATAAATATGCCACGTGAATGAAAACCCTAAATAGTGACCTATTTACCACGCCCATTTTATTGGAGAAATGCCGAGCCCTACTTGATACCCTTATCGACAGTAACCCTGGAACGTGGTAATTTTTTACTGTGAAAATATGAACAGGTTAACGTATGCCCACACGCTCATGATGATGCGTTTCCTAAGTCAAGCGTATTTCATGAATTTTCTGAATCAGGCGATGCCTTGGTTTAATATGAGAAATTGTAATTTCATTTTATTATCCATTATACTTTTCTTTAACTTTGCACACTGATTTCATTATAGTATTACTTAAACATTGAAAGGTAAATAGGTTTGGTTGATAATTGGGTATATATATATATATCAAGAGATTTATTATTGAAAATTCATGGATGGATATAGAAATATATTATTCTTTTTAGGCTATGTTTGGTTGTGATTTTATTATTTAATATTACATAAATATTAAATGGTAAATATGTTTGATAGATAATTGGGTTTACTACGGGTATATATAAATTTAGAAATGTAAAAAATTATTATTTATTGAAAATTTATAGATTGATATAGAGATATATTATTGTTTAAAGCAATGTTTGATTGAAGTATATTTCTAGTAAAAATTTATATTTTTATTATAAAATTTATTTTTTTTCAAAATAAAATTATTCGACAATATAATCTAAATATAATAAAGATAAATGTATAAATTTGGAAATATAAAAAATTAAATATTAAAAAATTTATTAATTAATATAGAAATATACTATTATTAAAAATAATGTTATTTAAATTACACTGCATTTTCAATAAAGATAACAAATATCATGTTATTATTTCAAGTAACATTTATTTAAATTACACTACATTCTCAACATAGATAACAAATATTTTCACTTTTGATTGTATAATCTAAATTTAAAAATAAATAATATATTGATATTAATGGAATACATTAAGTGATTAAATTTTATATTATTTTTATTAATATCTGCACCTTTCACCAAATTTGCACAAACGGTACAACCTATGGTGAGGTTCAAGGCATATTTTCATAAATTGTACAAACAGGCACGCAGATACACAAATAAGGAATGACATGCATTGCCATATATGGTCAAAGAGGATGATCTGGTAGAAGTAATATAGACGTGGCCCACATAATGGATGACTCCAATGGAGGAAGCAAGAGACAACACAACAAAAGAAGAAGAGTTGGACACTTCGCACCATGGCGAAGCCACTAGAAAAGACAAGGACCAGGAAGTAGAGGAAGAGGAAGGGGAAGAATAATACCATGATGAGGACCCTCAAGGAGGTGAGGATATGACTAAGGAGACGGAAAAGGCAGAAACAGAGAAAACTACAGCAGAGAAAAGGAAGAACCAAGGAGAAGCTACCATTAAGAGCATAAAGAAGCATATGGCAGATAAAACAAAAACAATTACACTAATGGTTCTCACTGAAGGTGACCTGGATCAAATCTGAGACAAAGTTCACGAGATAACAATGGAATCCTAGAATACGGTGGAAGATCACTATAACAATCTCATCACATATGTGTAGTAGAGTATTCCAGAGCTGAAGATTTTGGTGCAAACATCCAGACCACCAGGACAGATAGGCCAAGGACTCCATCAAGAAAGGTTGATAGAAACAACATTTAGGATGAGGATAATGTGGATACTTATCGAAGATCTATACTTCGACTTCGTTGAAGTCAAGCTGCAGGAAAAAAGGTTGGGACCATGTCGATATGAACATGGTTGCACTTCCCACTCCTGTCCTACATGAATTGCACCAAGGTATCACAAATGAGCTCAAGGAGTGTGAGCATCACACTTTGCACTTAAACATTCAGATAGAACAAGAGTGTTCTACACTAAAGAAACAACTTGACCAGGCCATCAAGGAAAAGGAACATGCGGAGCCACAACAATAGAGACTAAAGGAGGTGTTTGAAGCCACTTGCAGGGAAGTTTTGGACATGGATGCCCATGAGGATGAATTAGTAGAAGACAAGGTCACGAATCTCGGCCTTGCAGTCAAGGAGCAGAAGGATAAAATTTCTGCACTGCAATTCAAGTATGAGATGCAGATCAGTGAGATGCAAATGAAATTGCAGCCAACCATGCCACCAAAAGTGCACAAACAAAGGGAGATTGACTTAAAGTATGGGATGACCAACACCTCCGCAGCATTAACAGACTGTGGAAAATTGCTCGACGAGAGCATGCAAATTTGGACTTCGCTGCAGGAAGATCAAAATGTTGAGAAAATACAGGAGGAAATGTAGTAAAGGAAGCATTAATTGCAGGAGAGTCGGGTAGCTATGAAGACTTTTCCAGTCTCAAAGAGGCTTGCAAAAATTAATGGGTCAAAGGAGATACAAAATAAAATCGAACAGTTGAAGAAGGAGGAGAAACGTTTGATAGAAAGGACACAACCTTGGAAGGATGAGGCCCTCTAGCTATCACAGGAAGTGGATGAGAAGCTTCAACAACTTCGACAAAGGGAGACAAGATTGGCAAAGAAGGTTGCAAAGCATGTCACATAAGCACTATTAGAAGAAGTGCATAACAAGGAAAAGTAGCTAGAAAAGATTCTGTAGGAATTCAACAAGGCATACAACAACATTGCGGACAATATCAGAGGAAAAGCAACTACGTGACTCAGGACGAGTCACATGTGAGTGTTGGAGGCTTGTTGGGCACAACCCAACATGGCCAAATTTTGGGCAAGGAATATGAATTTTTTGGAGCACGCAGTAGAAAGGATGTCACGAAGTGCGAAGTGGACCATGTAGTAGAGAAGCGGAACACAACGAGGAAAACAAATCAAACTCACCACGTAGTATATGGGCTTCGCGGTGAAGCCCCTCCCTTTTTGTAAAAACATATAATATTGTAAAAGTTGAATGGTTTTAGACCATAGTCCCTTGTATTTTGGAAACCATGGTAATGTAGCGATGTAATCCCTTAATGTAATAGTATATATAGGGATGAATAATAAAGAAGGAAGGCATCTATCATGTTAGATCTAGATCTGTGTTGTATGCTTGTATCTTTGTGACCTGTACTCCGAGAAAGGGGAAAGCATCCGCAACTGAGTGCGCGGAGACCTGGATTTGCAACTTAGTGTGAAGACAACCTACAACTATGTGCACAAGTGAAGAATTGTTGTTGTACCAAATTATCTATTATAAGCAACAATCCTTATGGACGTAGTCCCACATTGGGATGTACCATAGTAAAATCTGTGTCTCCATGTGGTTTTCTTATTATCTGCACTTTATTTCAGTACTATGAAGTTTTTGTATGTTTATAATATGTTTAAATGATGAATGTATCTATGAAGTAATATATAAGTTTGAAGTATTTCATGAATGCAAAGTAGTTTATAAGTGTTAAATCATAAGAAAATACAAAATTGCTACATCGCAACATCCCTTAAGGCTACAGAAACTTGGTTATGCAACCACCCATAGTCACTTTGGGTGAGACTGCAACTTTCTTGTAAGTCGTTGCTAAAAGGGACATCGATTGAGGGTTTTGTTCGTGCACAGTAAAATCTGAACCTAGGTCAGCGCAACCTAATCCAACAAAGGAGTCTTAGATAATCTCGTGAAACTAATAAAGGAAGAGTTGTTGACTGGATTTTACCCTGGATAAGGGTTTTACCATGGATGTCTGCCTACATCTGGTGTCTTTGATCTTCGTGTTATGGTATTTGGTAATTGCGTGATGAACTAAGTTAAAATAAGAACACAAGAAAGTTAATAAGAACATAAGAACAAGAAAGTTAATAAGAACATAAGAATATCACAAGTAATTATCATTATAAAGAAAATATTTCCGCCTTTATGATTTTCCAACATCTCGTAGTGCTAAATAATTCTAAATATTTCTCCATGCATTGTAGAAAGTATTTAATGGCAAGGGAAAACTATGCTCCAATTTTTTTTTGCATTTTCTTCATTAAAGTGCGTGCTTTTTCATTCCTTCAATCAAAACAATTGATTTTATGAGCTTTGGTGTAATGCAATCAAGGTTGAACCTCACAAAAATCAATGGCCTTGATTGCATTAGACCAAATCCCTTGACATTTTCCAAGAGATGGATTTGGTCTAATGTCATTGAAGTTGTTGATTTTCATTAAAACCAACTGCCTTGATCACATAGGATCAAAACCCTTCACATTTCTCAATAGATGTCCTTGGTCTAATGTGATCAAGCCAATTGATTTATCATTAAAAGGAATAACCTTGATCACATTAAACCAAAGTCCTTCACATTTCCTAAGAGTTTTCTTTGATTGGATGTGATTAAGAACATCCCACAGGACCAAAACCATCTTTATTAAATATGAGAAGCTTTAATAATATGTGATTAAAACCATTAATTTTTATTAGCAACTTTAATCTAAACAATTTATATAGCAATTTTTTATTCTACATATTAATTTAACACTTTTTAAAATTAAATAAATATCATTGTAAAGGTGTTAATTCTAAAATTATTAAAGTATTAAGATTTTAAGATAAAAACAAATAAATGTCTACTAAATAAAAACCCATAATCCTTATAATTACATCATGTCTTTTTTGATTGGTGAATGTTGAGTTGGTATTCAATTGGTTTGGTCAATAGCAATAGTTAAAAGCCTTTTTTTACCAATTATGCAACACATATTTGAGTGGTCCCAAGCTCACATTGTCACCCTAGATTTCCTTAGTAAATTGTGCTTTTTATAGCTAGCCACAGTTTCACCGTGGATTTTTTGTGAACTTGGTCACACTTGCCAAAGTTGTGACCACAGGATGAAGTGTGGATCCTAAAATATGGGGGATGGTGATGGTGATGGTGGAAGATCTATTCAAGATCATAATCATGAGGAAGGAAATTAAAGTTAAGAGCAAAGATGGACCTGTTGGTGATATTGTTATTGATGTTGAGGATGATGAGCCAGTGACACCAATCGGTAAAATGTTTCTACAACGTACCTGGAATACTACTGTTTATGGTACAATTTACTTGAGCACTGAAGTGGTCATGAGTACATAGGAAAGCGCTTCGAGAGAGCCGATGCTTTTGGTCATCAACATATTTCCCGTTGACGCACAAGTTGTTGAGACCCTGAGGCTAGGAAAAAGAGAAATATGTAATGTCACTAATTTCACCGAAGGCAATCATTCTCTCCATGTCCATCTCGACCCACTCCTTGTCATTGAGCAAATAGAGGTGATAAAGATGGAAGAATTTAATGCAGAAGAATAAAGAAGTATCAGCTTAAGTTTTTCAAATTTGAAATACTTGTCAAATTTAATAATTTTTGCAACTCTAACACCTATTTCAATCATTTTATCACATTTGCAACTCTAATACATATTTCAATCCTTTTATCATATAATGTTGATGGACTTACAAAATTCAAATCACTTTGTAATGAGCAATTTCCCTATCAAATTCCATCCCTTTTTCAAGCTTGTAGAGAAACACGAACAAAGCAGTGGTTGAAGGTGTTGCTCAAGAGCATGGATGGAAAAATGTGACGTGTATGCCATAAAGAATGGTCGTGTAACATGTCCTTGATAGATGACAAAGGATCCCTTAACATAGATCCTAAATCGCTTTCAATTTCAGTAAAAAACAAAGATTTTTTTTCTTTATTATGGTGAATCAATAAATTATTGAAATAATGTGGACAAGGTTATATCAATAATTTATGACTTAACAAACCATATCCATAATAACATTTAATTTAACAAAAATGCAAACCTATTTCTTAAATTTGAAATGGGATGAAAAACAAATCATGCTCTCGACAACTCAAATTAGTAACTTTATTTAATTTTCATCCTAAACATCGAATAAAATTGAAAGGATGCACATAAAATTAACATGACCCCTAAGCAAGCATGACACGCACAAAAACGCAAGTGGTATGCCTCACGACGATAAGCCCGCCTATCCGTTGATTAAGAGGATCTGTGAGAGTGCAGATGCATTTAGTTAGATGACGGTAAAAAAGGAGGTGTCACTTTATAAGTTATTCTCGCTTTACTTTCGGAAATAAATTCCCATCGTTCTTAGTTTTCCATATTATCAGGTCGAGATATCGATAGGCCCTTTGTAAGGAAAGAGCTTTGATTAAAAATTGATGGATGGATATAAAGTATGGTGTTTACTCAATTGTTAACATCAAAGGTAGAGTTAAAATTAAAATATGAGTGATAGGGAGTTTTAAGATATTTGATTTATATAAAATTAAATTGTAAATAAGATATTATTTTTAATAAATTCATATTTAAATATAAATTTGTATAAATTCTTTTAATATTAAAAATTAAGTATCAGATTATTGATTTATTAGGGATGAATTTATTGACTACAAGTTCTTTTTTTACACGTAAAATTTGAAATAAGGTTTATACTTTTCGATTTGATTCTTATATATATATATATATGGGGTATCTCGTATATAAAAAATAATATAATTGCAATGGGTTATCTCTTTATATTAAAGTATAAAAAAGTAATTTAATTGTAATGGTATCTCTTTTATATTAAAGTATACCAAAGTAATTTAATTGCAATTTTTTTAAGAGAATTTTTTTGTAAATAATATTTTAAATTTTTGAGTCAAGAATTTAAAATGTGATTTGTTGGAATATATATATCTGAAATAACATTTTCTGTCACTAAAAATAGTTTGATTGCAATTTTTTTAAGAGAATATTTTTAGGTAAATCACATTTTAAATTCTTGAACTAAAAATTTGAAATTTGATTTTTATGAAGATTTATTTTTTTTAATCAACATGAATCACAAAAGTAGTTTACAATCTCAAATACAATTTTTTTTTTTTTTTTCAATTGCTTTATATAGTATTCCATAGTAATATTGAAATAATTGAGGCATTTTTTCTTTATATATATCAAAATAATTTTTTATTAGTATACTTTTAAATACACTAAGAGAAGTCGTGTTTAAAGTGGAGTACTCTTGTTATAGGTAAGTGTCATCAAATTTATATGGATAGTGAAATATCAGTAGAATTTGTTTTTTTTTTTTAATAAGCGTGTTTGAATTTTGTTTTTAGTAATAGAAATTGATTAAATTTTGTTCAGTATTATCTGAAATTTAGACACTACAAATTTTGAATTTTGAAAATTGTAATTTAAATTTCTAAAAATTTCTACTATATTTTATCAAAATAGTGTCAAAATTGGAGTAGCATGATCCGGATTATCCACAGTATTATGTTCATTATGTCAACGTTTCGAGCCCCAAAGGGGTCCATCATTAGGACCAAAATTGATAGAATATGAATGATAGTTTTTGAGAGAAGAATCTTTTGATCAGAGTATATATAAACCTAGAAAATGATAATTTTATATAGAATTTCTACATTGTTTCAGAAATTGCAGGTCAACAGTTCTTCTTTCAATCTTTATCCTTGAGATTTTGAGAAGACAGATCTCATTCCATGTATCCCCTCCGTACAAGGAAGTTATGTTAGACTTTAAGCTTCGGTAGTAGTTTTTTGGAGTAGCATGATCCGAAGCATCCACAATATTATGTTCATTATGTTGACGTTTCGAACCCCAAAGGGGGTCCATCATCAGGACCAAAATTGATAGAATATGAATGATAGTTTTTAAGAGAAGAATGTTTTGACCAGAGTATATATAAACCTAGAAAATGATAAATTTCTATATAGAATTTCTACATTGTTTCAGAAATTGTAGGTCGGCAATTTTTCTTTCAATCTTTATCCTTGAGATTTCGAGAACACAGATTTCATTCCATGTATCCCCTCCGTACAGGGAAGTTATGTTAGACTTTAAGCTTTTGTGGTAGTTTTTTGGAGTAGCATGATCCAGATTATCCATAGTATTATGTTCATTATGTCGAGGTATCGAACACCAAAGGGGGTCCATCATCAGGACCAAAATTGATAGAATATGAATGATAGTTTTTGAGAGAAGAATCTTTCAACCAAAGTATATATAAACCTAGAAAATGATAAATTTTTATATAGGATTTCTACATTGTTTCAGAAATTGCAGGTAGACAATTCTTCTTTCAATCTTTATCCTTGAGATTTCGAGAAGACAGATCTCATTCCATGCATCCCTTCCGTACAAGGAAGTTATGTTAGACTTTAAGCTTTTGTGGTAGTTTTTTGGAGTAGCATGATCCATATTATCCATAGTATTATGTTCATTATGTCGACGTTTCGAACCCCAAAGGGGGTCCATCATCAGGACCAAAATTGATAGAATATGAATGATAGTTTTTGAGAGAAGAATCTTCCGACCAGAGTATATATAAACCTAGAAAATGATAAATTTTTATATAGAATTTCTACATTGTTTCAGAGATTGTAGGTCGATAGTTCTTTCAATCTTTAACCTTGAGATTTCGAGAAGACAGATCTCATTCCATGTATCCCCTCCATACAGGGAAGTTATGTTAGACTTTAAGCTTCTGTGGTAGCCTTTTGGAGTAGCATGATCCAGATTATCCAGGCTAAATTTCAAAGAGTATATATATATAGGTTTATGAAAGAAATAATGTAAGAAATATGGTCGGCCATTATTTGATTAGTTTCTTAATATTTAGATTTTTTTTTAATAATTGATTAATCCGTTTAATTAAATATTTTTTATATTAATTAAACAAATTATTAATTAATTAATTAATTAAAAAAATGATTAATTATTTTATTAAATTAATTGCTTTACATATTTATTATATATATATATATATATATATATATATATATTATATATAAACTTGTTTAATTATTGAATAATTAGCTTAATTAATTATTAATTTGTTTAATTGATTTGTTAATTAATTTGTTTATTTAGGTTCCTAAATGAAATGTCTTATGTAGAATTTAAACCCTTAAAGCTTTAGCTATAATTTTAATTGTAAATTATGGTGTTAATTTCTAATTATTTTAATTTGAGTTATTGCCACTATATGCTTAATTTAATTTCATATGTTACTATAATATTATAATTAATAATTTATGATTTGAGTTTATTTTTAATGAGAGAGGAGGGATTAAATTATTATAAGGGATATAAGATAATTATTGATTCTTTAAGATTTCAAGTAAAGGCTTCCAGGTATTGCTTAGTTTTAGTCGGTCGTCTCGGTTCAAGTTGATCTTCCTTTTTTCTATTTCAATGGCTTTTTTGATTTTCCTTTCAAGATAGTGGTCTTCTTTTCTAACTAGTTTGACCTCTTCCATGCAGATGTAATGAGAGGAAGAGTGAACATGTTCTGGTAAGGCCAATTTTGAGATCCTTTCTCTTCTTAAGTCAACAATGTGTTCTTTAATTCTGATGTTAAGGCACCTACCTATTTCACCTATGTATTCCTTTCCACATGATCAAGGAATAACATAAACGCCTTTTTGCATGTTAGGGTTTATGAGATCTTTGACTGAGTTGAATAATTGTGTAATCCGCCTTTTGTAAAGGTTTTTCTCATGTGATAGTTTGTAATTATATGAAGACTTAGAGGGTTTTAGGTTCCATTTTCGATCAACTATAGTGTATTACGTAGTTTGTTAGGTTGCATTGACTTTTAATAAATTAAAAAAATTAGATTCCTACCACGCGGCTCCTTGCCGACCAATTTCCAAGAGATTTTAGATTATTCCAATTCTAATGAGTTCCTCCATGATAAGTTCCTCATTATTATTTATAACATTCATTTATATAGCAATTTTTTTTAGCAAAATGATCTATTACTTTTAATAAATTTAAAAAATTATATTCATGTCATGTGGTTCCCACCCACCAATTTCCTAGGGATTTGAGATTATTCCAATTCTAATAAGTTCCTCCACAATAAGTTTCTCATTATAATTTATAACATTCATTTATATATAACCAAATTTTATTTAGAAAAATGGTCCATTTTATAATAAGATGCGTAAATCCTTTTTTTCCTTAAGTTAAAGTTGACCCATAATCTCTTTACACATGGTTAATAACGTAAATGTGTGCGTTAGTAAGATATTCTTCATGTTACAATAGTTTTTTTGTTATTATATTTTTGAATCTTTTCGATATATCAACTACATTAATATTTTAGTGCGTGATCTACTCTCGTCAGAAATACTGTGCTACAAATCAATCAATGTTACTAGCAAATTTTACTATTGCGCAACCGTACAGATCCATCATCGATCTACCATAGTGAGTGATAGATCGTGCAATGATCGATTTATATAGATGTAAGGCTTTCAAGAAAAAGTTATTATCCTACAAGGTTTTAATTTACCTACAAGGTTTTATTGTGTAAAGTATGATTTACTGCAAATGTATATTTTGCAAAGCCTCATTCATCATAGTGATATATTGAGCAAGGAATCAATTACAAAGTGATATATGCTCCAAGGGAAAATAAGGTTCATATCAAAATGACTAGTTGTATTAATTAACCATAGTGAGTGATAGATCGTGCAATGATCGATTTATATAGATGTAAGGCTTTCAAGGAAAAGTTATTATCCTACAAGGTTTTATTGTGTAAAGTATGATTTACTGCAAATGTATATTTTGCAAAGCCTCATTCATCATAGTGATACATTGAGCAAGGAATCAATTACAAAGTGATATATGCTCCAAGGGAAAATAAGGTTCATATCAAAATGACTAGTTGTATTAATTAATTAATAGTTGTATTTTTTTTAATGGGTGGGGTAGTATTATGAAATTCATATAAAGCGCAACAGCATTTCTTTATTTTTTTTTTTAATGGGTTGGAGTTTTATTATGATATTATATATATATATATATATAATATTATATTTTATTTATTTATTTTTCATTTTGAAGGATAATAGCTTCATTCGATATGTTAAAATCTCAACCTAGTAGGGGATATTTGAGGAGAGAATTAAAAAAGTTGTTTTAGAAGGCTTTTAGTTGTTTTAGAGAGTCAGAGGCAATGCTTGATAATACAATTAAATTGTTTGATAATAAAATATTAGGGTTTGAAACTTAGCTGTGAGAAAATGAAATTATATTATAAGAAATGGAAAAATAGAAACAAACAACCTAGAAAAGAGAGAAAGAAAACTAAATAATTTATTGACAATAAGTAATATGGAAAATAAATTAGATATCATACCCATGCAAGAGGAAATGAATAAGCTATTTGAGTTCTATCATAATCTTAAAATTTTAAGAAAACAACTTTAAATATTATAATTTTTATACTATAATTTCTAATTTCTAATTTACCAATATAGATCCATCTTAATCACAGGCCTACCAAGAGTCTACGGGATCAAATCTCATTATATGAAAACCCTCTTTTAGAATGAAAAACTTGAAAAAGTAAGTAATTATTTTACCTATAAATACTTTTTCCTTATTATAATATTTAACATAGACATCGAAATATTTTATTTATTAGTCGATGGTGAAAGTGAAATATAGACAAAACCAAATAAGCACAATGAGAATGTTACCGTTACTGTTTTATAATAATTTTAATTAAAACTAACAAAATGTGTAGAATCATTTATGTTTTTATTATAACATACAATGTTTTTTCATTTAAAGTATTTTTTAAGGGACAATTCAAAGTTGATCACTGAGGAAGATGAGAACAAGTTAGCAATAGTAAAAGAAAAATGTAAAAAATAAGTTGAAAAAAATAATCTTATATGAAATGAATAAGCTAATTGAGTTGTATCATAAGCTTAAGAAAAAAACTTTAAACATTATAATTCTAATATAAAAGAGGAGAAATATGAGAACATGTTACCAATACTAAAAGAAAAAGTAAAAATAAGTCACAAATTAAAAAAGTTATTTTATAAAACTAAAAAAGTTGAGAAAAATAATCAAACAAAAAAAGAGATTGATCTATGTCATGGTCAGCTATAATGACCATAAATAGGGAATACTTAGTAAATATTTGAACTTAAAAGGGTTAAAATTGTTATAAATGAAGACCTTATTCTTCCATCCCAAACTAAGTTAACAAAAGAACTTTAAAAGGTAAAAGAAACTAGAAAGAACGGAAAATGAGCAATGATTAGAAATAAAAAAGTTATTATTAGAGAAAGACCATAATGATGATAATAAATAAAAATTTGAGACACTTTCTATAGTTTCATGAAACCATTATGTGTTTCCACAGTGTAGAGGTCATTTGTTAAGAAAACTTGGAGCATGATGAGATCCTAGATGAATTATAGAAAAAGTTTATTATAGGAAAACTAATGTTTCTCTTCACATTTAGATTCATAAAATGGACCCTTTCAATTAGTACAATTGGATAGATATCTTATATATAGATGTTAAGAGTATTTATTTAGTAATTTGTTATTTCTCTTCTATTAGTTTTACCTTTTATAAGAAAAAAATTTAGATAAAAATGAGCAATATAATATCCTAGAACAATATATTTACACTCTAAGGAATGAAGGTAACATCTTTTTGCTATCAAACTTTAATGCTTTAAACAGGCAATTCTTTTAAGAAATGATTCCAACCCTCATCCTTTATGGATAGATAAAGACTTTGTTTTACCTAGTTGCCAATATTTTTTATTTCAACATAAGGTGGATGAGGATATGTTGATTTTTTATTTTAAGAAATGATTCCAACCCTGATCCTTTATGGATAGAAAAAGACTTTGTTTTACCTAGTTGCCAAGATTTTTTATTTCAACTTAAGGTGAATAAGGATATGTTGATTTTTTATTTTATTTTTTAATTAAGGATCTAGATTGATTCTCAGGGAATATTCTCAACATATGGTTAGTATTAATGCTTATGAACGACTATAGTGTATTATAGAGTTTGTTAGGTTGCATTGGCTTTTAATAAATTAAAAAAATTAGATTCCTACCAAGGGGCTCCCTGCCCACCAATTTCCAAGAGATTTGAGATTATTCCAATTCTAATAAGTTCCTCATTATTATTTAAAACATTCATTTATATAGCAATTTTTTTTAGCAAAATGATCCATTACATTTAATAAATTAAATAAAATATATTCATGCCATGTGACTCCCACCCACCAATTTCCTAGGAATTTGAGATTATTCTAATTCTAATAATGATCAAGAGCTTAATACCAAGTGTCGTAAAATGGTCAAAACTGAAAGTGCTCAAAACTAGTTTGAACCTGAACAACCGGATAGAGCTCGTCTTCTTGATTCCGGCACCGTGAACGATTCGGAAAACGGTTTCCATATGAGAAAGTTATGCCAAAAAGAAGAATTGCCCAATAACATTGAAATTCTAAATTTTTTCTAAAAAAATAAAATAGAATATTCCATAGAACATTCTTTGGAATATTCTGTTTTGGGAAACCAATCACAGGTTGCCACGTCGCAGGCTCGGAGGTTGCCACGTGGCCTAGATGACATCAGCGGAGGGCATCGGTCATATTAAAATTTTGTTGGCAGCGAAGAGGTTTGAACCCGTGCCCTGTCATGTAACAGTGCCTCGTCTTACCATTAGAACATGTGGTGGGGACTTGATTTGTGAGCAGAGTGAATTGTTTAAGAGTTTTGAATTATGTTTGGACGGGGCCAGCCCTCTTACCATGTGTCCGCAGCACCAAAGTCTAGGCGGTAAACTCCTAACTGTGCGGGGTATTACCTAACAGTCACCACTTGTATTGCAATGTGTTCACATATGCGGGTTAAACGGTGCGTTAAACAATTAGTCAGCATAGAATCCGAGGCCCTTAACCACCACCGGAGTTTTGTTCCCATGCACAGTTATTGCAAACAGCTAAAGCGCGGTTAGACTGGCGGGAATTTTGGTGGACCGCCAAATTTGGGCGGTCTCGCCATAATTGGTGGAGCTAATTGAACTTCCACTACAGTTAGCTGGAGTGATTGTAGGCCAAACTGGAGGAAATATTCAATGAGCCATAACTTTGGTTAAGAAAGTCCTTTTTGGACGATTGTTTTTTTAGATTTTGGGTCTCTTCGACCTTCTGAAGCCATTGGCACAGGTTTCACAGCCATCTGAGGTCATTTGCAGGTGGTTTTGCTTCGTGGAAGTTCCAGGAGCCACCAGGGCCATATCAGTTTGGGAGTTGCATTGGGATGTGTGCAGCCATTGAATGTGGAGCGAAGGTCATTCCTGAAGGATTTCAGTGTTATGAATCCATTTCTATAGCTCATTTTTCCTGTTGAGGCATTCTTCTCACTGTTTAGCTTCAGGGACGCTTTTAGGGACACTAGGGCCATATCAGTGATTGAGCTGTGCTGGGCTAGGTTCATCTGTTTGAGGTGAAACAAAAGCCTAATTCTGCTGTAAGGAATCTTCTGAATCCAATGACGGTGTTTTCAGAAGCATTTAGAGACTTCTAAAGGCCAAGATGCTGAAGAGAAGTTTCAAGCAGCCCAGAGCCATCCATGGAAGAAGGCCTAGATTGGGGATGCAGTGCTCATTTTGAGAAAATGAATAGTCATTTGTTTATGTTAGATATGTGCTGAAGACAGTACCAGAGGTTTCAGAGACATTTGAAGAATTCTAAAGGAGTTTGTGCCATTAAGAAGCTCAGGGAAGATTAGTGCACCTACTGAAGGAATCAAGTCCAAGGGAGCCTAGATTTGCCTGCACAAAGTTGACAGCCATGACAGGGATGTATATGGTTTTTCTAAACCCATAGGTTCAGTCAGTAACTTTTTGGAGTTGAGTGTGGAACTTGTAAAAGAATTGAAGCCATAATCCCAAAGAGCCAAGTCTAGTTGAATAGAGCTCACAGGAGACATAGCCCACGAGATTGGGGTGAAATCCTTATTAAATTTGTTGTTAATGTTTATTTGCTGCCTTATATGTCTGATATATATGTTTAACATCAGCTGAAACAAATCAAGTTAAAACACATAAACAAAAGAAAAGACATACACCTCTTTCAAGCTAAAATTCCGCATAATGTCAAGTTTAAGCAAGGTCTTGATTTTAATTGAATCTGAGTGTTTACTTTTTATTTCTTTAGGCAGATTCTGTAGAGGGCCAGGTAGCTTATGGATCTCATCCTCTCTTTAGAGGTGACATATCCAGTAAATGCCCCTATAGTCAATCTTTGTATTAGAAATAAGAAGTGCACATATTTGCAGATTTAAACTTGGAGTATTTGTGCACTCATTTACATAAATGAAAATGGATACCTTGCACCCTTAAACAAGTACATTCCATTTTCAGATCAAATAAGTTCCTCCATGATAAGTTTCTCATTATTATTTATAACATTCATTTATATATAACCAAATTTTATTTAGAAAAATGGTCAATTTTACAATAAGATGCATAATTTTTTTTTTTTTTTCTTAAGTTAAAGTTGACCCATAACCTTTTTATACATGGTTAATAAGGTAAATGTGTGCATTAGTAAGACATTCTTCATGTTGCAATAGTTTTTTTTGTTATATTTATGAATCTTTTGGAAATATCAACCACATTAATATTTTTAATCTGGTTGTACTAGTAGATACAAAAGACACTTAAGACTTGATCAAGAAATTTTTTCGTATTGAGGTATTCAAACTTTGTACTTCTCAATACCTAATAATTTGCAATGTTTTAATGAAATTACCAAAGTCTAACCCAATGACTTGTATTCACAAGCTCAAAAGTAGTGTTGTGGATTATTTGAAAACTGATATCCCAATTTCCAAACAAATAGTTAATTTTGAACTCTTAAATGACTAGGAGGTTGACAACAATAATAAACCTTTAACCCTAAGTCTTAAACTTTTCCATGCACAAAAGTACTATGAAACATAATTTTTGTAATCAAAGGCGCTTGTTTTTTTATAAAAGTAAATATAATCTCTTCTTAAATGATTTAAATAGGGATTTCAAGCTTCCAACTTATAAGGACAAGATAAAAAACATTACCATAATTTTATTACAACCCTTTATAGTTATATTACCAAGTTATCTATTGAGGTGTAATATAAAGATAATAATATAACTATCATCGCTTATTATGATAATGAATGTAAAATTGTTATAAAAAGTATAAGGAATGCTTCTAATGAATATTTTAAGCTCAACATAATATATACATGTGAAACCCTTATTAAAAGGAAGAAAAGAAAGTTAACTATAAAAATAGAAAGAAAGAGCAATTGTTACACCTTTCTAAATTGGATTCTAGGAAGTTTTGGAGAAAAATTTGAATTCATAAAACTAAAGAAAAAATTACAATTCCCTTGAAGGAGTGGAATTATTATTAAATTTAGAAAAACGTTGGACATCATTATGAAGGAAAACCTTTAGGAGAGGTTGGAAGAGGTAAATGTTCCTTTTGAGTTAAGTGTCGCTGCGATAACATTGTATGCTAATTTATTTCCAAGTTTAGAACCAATGAGGGAACCTTCACAAGAAGTTGGAAGAGATAAAGGTTCCTTTTGAGTTGAGTGTTGCTGTGACAAGGTTGTATGAGAATGTTATTTCCAATTTTAGGATCACTGAGGGTTGGTCTAAAGAAATTAACTAAAATATCAGAGCCACTGAAGGGTGTCCCTTGTCCCCTAACATTTTTGGCATATACATTGACAAGTTAGAAGAGTGTTTAGAGGAAGCAAGTTGTGTTTTCCCAACTCTCACTGGTATATTCATCACTCTTCTTCTTTATGATGATGATATTGTCCTTAAGGAGTCCTTACGATCTTGGAAAGCAACAAAGGATCTTCCAAGATTTATGTTTCAAGATGGGTATGAGTGCTAATACTAAAAAAATGAAATCATGATAATTGAATTCTAAATGATCACATATGATGCTTCTAGATATGACAACAACAACTGAGAGGAAGTTCCACCTTACAAATATCTTGGAATCCATATCCATCAGAAACTCAACTAAAATTATAACATTGAGAAAAGGATTAATAAAGGGTGAGAAGCTTATTATGAGACTCTTTTTACTCCTATTATTTTATATGGATGTCATATGTGAGGATGTGATATATCTAGAGAGTCATGGAGAAAAATAGAACATATTTAAAAGCTATTTATAACCTATAATCTCAAAATTATAAGAAGTACACCCTAGCTTATCCTCCTCGTCGAAGTAAGCCTTTCCTTCCTTGAGAACATCACCATGTCTAGGTCTCTAATGTATAAGAAGAGATCAACCAACATAGATGAAAAGAGGCTTCCTAAAATTGCTTCTAACTCTAGCCAAAACCAACTTTAACTTATGCAGGGATAACATAAGGATGTTTGATCTTGGTTAGACCATTGGGGGATAAAGTAAGAGATGATTTTGTAGAATAAGGATAATATTAAAAATATGATTATGTCAAAGTTTGCAAAGAAATTGTGGTGTGCTAAGGAGTTAGAAGGAAAATTGAAATTAAGATATTATAAGGAGGTGATCAATACCAGTCTCAAAAATCAAAAGTGTTTATTTGTCTCAATTAATATAAGAACAAATTCTCATGACCTCCAGAGTGAAATTGTGTGTTAGTCAATTCCCATAATCCATTGCGATAGAACAATCTATCGCCTTTGTGACACCAAAAATGATGAAGATGAAAAACATCTTTTCTCAAAATCTAAATTTCAAAATATTTATTTAACTACCATTCAAAAAATATTTCTTTTTAAAATCTAATATATAATATAAATATCGATATAGATATAATTTTAGTATTTTTTTTTAAAATCTAATTACATTAATAAACCTGACTTAATATATAATAAAAAATATAAAAATATAAAAAATATCGATATTTACTTTTAAATTATAAATATAAAATATATATAACAAATATATAAGCTTATAAATCAAGTTAAATATTTATGTAATAGAGTACATGAAAATGAAATATTGTTTTGAATAAAATAAATATTATAGCAGAGTAACCTATGCATTATTGTGTTGTAAACAGCATTCAATTATATTATCCTGAAATTTACAATCTTAATTTTTAACCTACGTCGTACGTTTTGGTAAGTCTTTTATAAAATTATCTTTATACATATTTACGCTCGTAGATGTTTATATTTTTAAATTAAATGAAATTTTATTGCTGGTAAATTTAATCATTGATTTTCTCTTTTCATCTTTCTATATATATTTAGATTTCCAATATATTTTGAAATATAAAACATATAATTCTAAAACATTCCTAAATTTTACAATCATAGCATCTTTGACGTACTCCCACACCCTCCCACACTTGAAAGTTGAGTTAACCGTCCTAGCGTGGATGAACTCGGACTGTGGATGCGGTTCATCTCTACTTAGTAGGGTAAGTAGAGATGTTTTGATGTTATTAGAAAATATAAAATAAAAATTAATATTTATAATTATCAATAAAATATTTGAATTAGGTTAGATTATATAAAATTAGAATAAAATGAATATTATATTTATAATTGGAAAGTGTGGGTAGGGTTGATTGGTTTGGTCCCATTTCTTGTTTTGTGCCTCTTTTGTATGACGTGGTTTCTTTTTGTAGGTGTGTTTTGCGTTATTGGTTCATGGTGGTCATTATTGTAATGTTGGGTTTCAAGTTGTTTGGGGTTAGAAGTTTGTGTTATTGTGTTGTCCGTGTGGGGTTTGTCTATTTGGATTTTGCTATGGCTCGTTTTCTCGGCTCTTGCAGTCTTGGGCTTCTTGTTGTGCGTGTGGTTGCCGACTCTGGCACTGTCATTACGTGCAGTGGCCCTTCTGGCCTTGTGTACCATTGCCTTGTCCCGGGCCTTGTTCCCACCTCTAGGGTTCTGTTGGGACTTTTCTACCTTTATTCTTTATAGCCCTATCTCAGGGCTTAAAATTTTTTCGGCTACATGGGTGAGTTGTGCCTAGGTTATTTGTTCTTTGTGGGGTTTTCCCTTCTAAGGGTTGTCTCAACCCGTTTTGTTATTTTTCGTGGCTCATTTTGGGCTTATGATAACATTACACTTCAGGGTTTTCTGTGGCATGCCTCTGTGCCATTTTTTTGTTTTTGTAGTTTGTCTATCCTAGGGTTTCGACCCCTAAGGTTTCAGAGTGAATGTATTGTCTTCGGAACGCCTCTGTGCCTCTGTGCCATTTTTTTGTTTTTGATATTGAGGTTTGATGTTGTCTTATAAATGACTAACTAATTATTATAATATTATTAATTTTTTTTTTTTTATATTGTAAATATATAAACCATTAGATAGATTTAAAAGTCTATCATATTTATTTATTTTATATATATATATATATATAATTTTTTTTAATTCATGTTAATTATATGTTATATATTTAAAATTCTTTTGTTGAGAGAGTTGCATTAAATGTTTTGTTAATTATATATACAATTTTTAAAGTTATTGTTTGAAGGTTTATTTATGGAACATTAGTTGATTTTATTTAAAAGAGAGTTAAATAGGGTGTTTGTTATTAGTTTTAATTTTGATTATAATTAATTTATGAATGTTTGTTAATTACACATTAAATTATATGTATATTATTATTTTTTTATTTTATTTAATAAGGTTTCCAGGTGTTACTTAGTTTCAGCCCGTCATCTCTGTTCATGTTCTTGGAAGATTTTCAATTTCAATTGCCTCTTTCACCCTTCCTTTTAAATATTGGTCTTCTTTGTGAATTAATTTTGCCTGTTCCATACAAATATAGTGTGAGGAAGAACATGCATGCTCTGTTAGGCCTTATTTTTCCGACCCATTTCTTGCAAGATCATTAATGTGTTCTTTTAACCTTATGCCCAAGGATCTCCCTATTTCACCTATATATACTTTTCCACATGAGCAGGGAACATAGTATACTCCTTTGTGATTTTTGGGTCTATTAAGTCTTTGGTAGAATCAAGCATGTTTTTGATGGTGTATAGGTTGGCAATTGTTCAAAATGTTCCATGTATAAGTTGGCAATTGTTGGTGATAAAGGAGAACCCATGGCAACACCATGACTTTGCTCATAGATTTTTCCTTTGAAATTGAAGTATGAAGACTTAAGGCAAATGCTTACGAGTTCCACAGTTTCAAGGTCCGTACCATTGCGTACCATTGCCCTGTCCTAGGCCTTATATCCACCTCTAGGGTTCTTTTGGGAGTTTTCTACCCTCTATCCTTTATAGCCCTATCTCTGGGCTTAAAAGTTTTTCAGCTACATGGGTGGCTTGTGCCTAGGTTTTTTTTTTTTTTCTCTGTGGGGCTTTCCCTTCTAAGGGTTGTCTCAACTCGTTTTGTTATTTTTTTGTAGCTTGTTTTGGGCTTATGATAGTGTTACACTTCAGGTTTTTCTGTGGCACACCTTTGCCATTTTTTTGTGTTTGCAGTTTGTTTATCCTAGGGTTTTTGACCCCTAGGGTTTCAGAGTGAATGTATTGTCTTTTTTTTTGCAGTTTGTCTATCCTTGGGTTTTCAACCCCTAGGGTTTCAGAGTGAATTTATTGTTTTCTTCCATGGCAGCCACATTCAAATCGCCCGTTTTTAGAGGATTATTCTTTTGGGAGCCTTGAGCTCTTCTTTTTCGATAGGTTATTTTGTCTGTAATGACTCGGGGCATCTGCAAAATGTAATTTTGTCCCTCTTTTCATGTTGAATAAAGATGCACTTTTTTCTTATGAAAAAAAAGTATATTTATGACTATAATTAATAATTAAACTAGTTTAGTTCCATTCCACCAAGTGCCTAGAGGGATCAAATATCTTGAGATGCCAACATTTTGTTAAAGCGAAAAGAGATTTGATCCATCTAGCCACTTGGTAGATTTGAAGTTAAGATAGATTAGGTTGAAGTTAAGATGAATTTTTTAAAAATCTGGTATAGATCCATCTTAAGGGTTTGGAGGGATTAAATCTCTTGATATGCAAATCTCATTTAGAATCCAAAGCTGTCGTTGAGATAGATATATATATGTGTGTAATTTTTGATTGTTTTTAAGTTATTTTTTTGAATATTTCATTTTTAAGATACACTAAGCACATGCATATACTTTGTCATAATATATAGAAATAGAATATATAGTTAATATAAATATTCAAATTCTAATTTAAAATTTATAATGAATATTTATATATATATTTTTTATAATATATGAATCAATGAAATTTACATTAAAAAAATAAAATTAATTTATTTAAATATTTTAAAATTTATAAAAAATAAATATATAATATTGATTTGCAAAATTATAAAATAGATAATTAAAATAAATTTATTTATTTTTATTATTTTTATTTTCTATCACCGTGGCTCGTATAATGTTATCATTATATGGAAATGCGGGACGTAGTATTCGAGGGGTTCCTCACGGGGTACGTTAATTCAAAAGTCAATATTTATGTATTTGGTTATGAAAATGACTATCAAGTTGGTCCGGATTTTCAAACCTATCTCATCCAATATCATCGAAATAGGTTAGGTTGCAATTAGGGTACAAACTTTTCGATTAACGTCTTATACTGCGAATCTTTTGGGATTTCATCCAACTGTTTGGTGTACGAATTGAACTGTCCGGTGTACTGATCGAACAGTCTTATTTTCGAATTTTTTCGCTTTAATTCTGCCTAGCCTGGTAATTATATATATAAATTTAGAAATGTAACAAAATTATTATTATTGAAATTTATGGATTGAAATAGAAATATGTTGTTGTTTAAGGTAACGTTTTATTGAAGTACAATTCATATTATATTT
>APFE030480600.1:0-52326 GCA_000404065.3 Pinus taeda | reverse complement strand
TGAAGAAGAGTCTCTATGGGTTGAAACAGGCACCTCGACAATGGTAAAAGAAATTTGATTCATTCATGTTGGAACATGGTTTTCAGAGGTTGGAAGCTGACCATTGTGTCTATATCAAGAGGTATGATCAAGGAAAGTATATCATATTATTGTTATATGTGGATAACATGTTGATTGTTGGGCATGATAAGAATAAGATCAATAGATTGAAGAAAGATTTGGGTAGAAAATTTGCAATGAAGGATTTGGGACCAGCACAACAGATATTGGGCATACGGATTATGCGTGATAGGAAAAATAAAAGATTGTGGCTATCACAAGAAAAATATATCAAGAAGGTGCTTAATAGGTTTAATATGAAGGATGCCAAGCTAGTTGGTACACCCCTTGCAACCCACTTCAAGCGGAGAACTGAATTATGTCTTAGTGATGACAAGGAGAAAGAAGAAATGAGCAAGATTATTTATGCTTCAGTAGTTGGCAGTTTGATGTATGCCATGGTATGCACACGACCATTAATTGCATATTCAGTGGGAGTAGTGAGTAGGTTCCTTGCCAATCGAGGCAAACAACATTGGTAAGCTGTAAAATGGATTTTGAGGTATCTCAAGGGTACTAGTCATTATTGTTAATGTTTTAGTCATGATGAGGTTGTGCTTGAAGGATTTACAGATGCAAATACGGCTGGAGATATGGACACCAGAAAGTCCATTATAGGGTATTTGTATACATTTGCAAGTGCAGCAGTGTCTTGGGTGTCAAGGCTACAAAAAATATAGTCCTCTCTACAATAGAAGTAGAGTACATAGCTGCAACAGAAGCTTGTAAAGAGATGTTATGGATGCAACGGTTCCTAGGAGAGATAGGAATAAAGTAGGACAAGTATGTGTTATATTGTGATAGTCAGAGTGCCATTCACTTGGTGAAAAACCCAACATTTCATTCGAAAACCAAACACATTGACTTAAAGTTCCATTGGATCAGACATGTGTTGGAGGAAGAACAATTATCCTTGGAAAAGATCCATACAGATAGGAACCGTGCTGATACGCTCACTAAGATTCCACCACGAAATAAACATGAGTTATGTAGAGGCATGGTAGGACTTGACGACTCTTATTTGGCTTCAAGTGGGAGAATGTTAAGTGTGAAGCCAAATTCATGAATCACATGCAAAATTCTATATCATTCTACACCGGCATTAGTTTCTAGATCTCTAGGATTCTAGATCCTTCTACATCGTCATTAGTTTCTAGATCCTTCTTCAGCCTCTATAAATTTGTAATTTCTCTAGCCAAGGTCCAAGCCTGTTATGTAATGCTAAGTGATTTCTGTTCTCCAGTGATTGTTTTATCTATTCCACTGTTTCTGGAGTAATCTTGTTGTTTCTCTGAAATTATTCTTTGCTATTGCCGTCTAAGTCTCTAAGTATAAATCTGCTGTGTGTTATGTATGATCTGATCTAACAACTTAAACAAATTGTATCACATCTGACTTGTAAACCATAGTTTTCTTTTTTGAAAAACCTTCGACTTGGGACCGGAGGTCGACATCCATAGCTGGTAAGCGGATAATGACCACTGGTATGCGGTGTAAAAACTCTAGAGAGTTCGATGCTACCTTCAATTGTCGGGATTAAGAGACCAGGTGTGGGAAAGTTTACAAACACTTTATGATTGGGCAACAGTGGAGCCATATCAATACCGCAATGGTGTAACGCTCTTCAATGTCCAAGGTTTCTCGAAAAACATTTGCCACTGACCCTGCAAAAAGAAGCCGGACACAGAACCATCAGAAATCCCCGCAGACCTACAAGTAAGAAATCGTAACAGCGTGAGAAAATAAACTTTATATAGAAAAATTGAGAGAATAAAAACCATCTCGGGTTAAGTTGTTCAAGAAAAAATAGCATTGCCCTGAGCAAATGTAATATCGTAATTCCGTGGCCTTCAAAGTTGCAGAGTTGTTTTCCCCCAAAGCAACAGGGCAGAATGAACCTCGGTAGCTTCGGAGTAGATTTTCCGTTACTTAAATGGATTGTACCACATCTTGACCATAGATCATGGGCTTTTTGGAGAACCGCCGATCTTGGACCGCCGATCAAGATCCATGATGACAACTAGTAAGCGGTAGAAAAACTCGAGAGAGTTCTATGCGACCGTTAATTACTGGGATTAAGTTACTATGTGTGGGAACCTGTACAGACACCTCACGGTTGGGCAAAGTCGGAGTCATATCAATACAGCAATGGTGTTATAAAAGAAAGGTTTGTGGTCAATAAAATCCAGCGAAGATATAAATACTAATAAATAATAATATGGTTTTCAAAAAATATAAGCTAACATTTAATGGTGTCCCATCATACGGGACGCGTGTAATGAAATATATTTACTTTATCAAGGTTCAAAGTTTGCCCTTCTTGTGTATGTGATATTGAATTAAATGATTTCTACTTTGTCAATATTAATGTTGACAATTAAATTAAGTGTCTTTGTTGGCTACTGTAGTATCATTGCTCATTGCCAGGATTAAAAAGCATTGTTATAGTGTTTAAGCTATAGTAAGATTCCTTACGTACTCGTGGAAAAGTGAAGGCCTCATCATTTCAATATTTGCATTCCCATCATTACGAAAAGTCGTCTTAAATAATGATGGAAAACGTATGCTTTTAGGGGTAATTTGATGATTATCAAAATGTTTATTGATTATAATTATACAACCTAAGTTTTTAGGGGTAGTTTGTTATATATATATATATATATATATATATATTATATATATATATATATATAATATATAGAATTTAGAATTATATATTAATTTTTATGGATGGTATTGAAATTAAATATTGTTGAGGTTTATTTTTGATCAAGATGAAAAAACGGATTTAGCAATAGGATTAAATAATTAGAGAGATGTATCAAGTTCTGGATCTTATATTTTAACAGTATTAACTAGTTTTGTAAAAAAATTATTAAATAAGTAAAATTAATTATTAATTATTAATTAATTATTATTAAATAAAATTTACATAAGAAATTATAACAAGTTTGTGAATATATAAGAAATTATTAAATAAGTACGTTGGAAAAGTGAACAATCAATCATTACTACAAACAAAAACAATTATAACTATTATTTAATTTTTGGGTAAGATGAAAAATTACTTTTAAAACCAAATACTATTAAAAATATATTATCAAATTGATAATAACTTTAAATATGATTACAATTATCCATTTTCATTTTCATTTTTAAATTTAGATTAAAACCCTTTTTATTAAAACATAAACATAAAAAGAATATGTTAGCCATTCAAAATTTAGAGACATATAATAAGAATTAATTAACAAAGTTAAAATATAAATACAACATATAATTAATTTTTTTGTAAGTTTGGTAGGACTACATCTTCATCATGATCAATATACCACCCCGATCGGAGTAGGGAATTGAATTGGCAACTTCAAATAAAAAAATGTCTTAACAAAACACGGTCTATCCAAAATTGCCTGAACATAAATACAATATATAATTATTAACCAAATATTTTTTATTAAAAAATAAATTCATTTATTGTTGAACCTTTGCGATATCAAAGATTGATAATATTCAATCAATTTTTTTTTATTAACATTTTATGTTATCGGGGGGATAAAATAAGTTGTCCAAATTAATTGATTTTCCTTAATTAACACATTACCTCTATTTTTATATTAATAATATGTATACCTTTTTAGACACAATCTTGAAATATATGTAAATCTTTAATGAATTTAAACGTGATGATGTTGTTTAGGTTTCTGGTCTACGTGACATGTAATTGATTTGTAATTTAATTATGAAAAATGGAATTTTTGGCACATTTATTTATGAAAATAATGGAAATTAGGAGAAAAGGGAGGTGAAACGTCATGGGTTGCATGTGAGAGAATAATGGAAAATAAAAAAATTAGAGGACTCATTCATAAGAAGGCTTTTGAGGGTGAGTTGATAACCTTTTGTCAGTTCAATTTTGGAGCTCTCTCATTATTCTTTCTCTCATACTCTTGGATACTTAGAGTTTTCTTGGAGCACCCTTGGACGGTGTGGCATAATTGGATCTTTGGAGCAAGAAGGCAAAGGAAGAGAAGGAAAGTGGAAGAGGACATTGGGATCAATAACTACAATGAATTTTTCTTACAAGTAGCAAGTTGTAAGTATGTTTTGCTCACTAGTTTTGGTATGCATAGTATATGCATGTGGCTTGTTGGTTGTGATATGACATTGGCAATAGAGGATGGCCAGGATTGATAAAGGATTTCCTAGCCTTTCCATTTCCTGGATAGTCATGGTGATTGTGCATTTGTTTTCCTTGTTTTCTTTTGTTGGTTCTCATGTTTCCATAACTTGGGTTAAGTTATTAGTCCTGGAAGCCCTAGTTGGAAAAACGCTCTAGAAGCCTTGTACCAACTTGGGTTGAGTTACTAGTCCTGGAAGCGTTGGGTCTACAAATGATTTGGATGCCCTTGGTGGTTTGAGTTACTAATCTTGGAACCCTTCGTTGGACAAATGCTCTGGAATCCTGGCAAAATATGTGGTTTGAGTTACTAGTCCTAGAAGCCTTAGTTGGTTAAATGCTCTAGAACCCTTAGAACGCTTGAATAGAGACCAATCTGATGATGGTTTTGTGATGTCAAATCGTGAGGTGGAATCACTCTTTGATGGATTGAGGTGGACGACCTCTAGAAGCCCTCGATGGTTTTGGATTGAAGTGTTCTATGAGATCCCATATTCATGCTTGGAATATGACACAGGGGTGAATGAATGAAGAGAGATTTCATTCAACCATTCTACGGTCGAGTGGAACATGGAAGTCCTATCCTTGGTTTGGATTTTGCATCATCAATATGAGGTTATTTCTCCTTGTAATTCTATGAGTATTATATTGGTTATATATGGTTTATATGGCTTTGATTTCACTGGCATTTCTGTTGCTATTGTGTTGGTTATATATATGTTTTATGGAAATAGTTATGTATGGATATCATCATGTTTTTACTTGTAAATGAATGAACAATGTATCTATGACCTAATGAATGAAATTATAGTTGATGTGTTGAGGCATCAATGTTTCTTAGCCACCCTCAGCTAAGTATGAGACCACTATGCTCAGATCTGTTATTTACACTTGTAGATTATATATTCGTGATATGTTTGACGAAATGGTTGTCATGGTTAGTAGGGGTCCAGTCAAGGTCTTATTTAAGTAGTTTCATTTGTACTATCATTTCTCTGTTATTTTACTGTTCTTACGATGTCATTCAATTCTGGGCAGTGACCTAGGCCTTAGGCCTGGAAAAGTGGCTCAAATCCCAGGGACGTCGGCACAACACTATGAAAAATAGTCCCAAGATGCTAGCTTGCAGGGCAGTGAGAGTGTCTAGAGGTCCCTGGACGCTGGCATGCGCATAGAATGAGAGCATCCAGAGTTCAAGTGGTCCAAAATCTCAGTGGGACACAGGGGCTAATTGGCAAAAAGGTTGGATTAGTTCTTGAGGGTCCTAATGCTAATGTTGAATGTCTATATGGTGTGTTTCAGTGAGTTCCACTTCCTTAACATGACTTAGGAGGTCGAATCATATCATAGTGCCCTCTCATCACATGCTTACCTCGGTTGGTCGGTTGCTTGGGTAGATGTGGGAGGAGGTTGGTTACAGAGAGGTATCAAAGCATGGTTCACACCTCAGAGTGGATGGGTTGTGTGCTGGTCATGCATGCATGTCAGTTGCATGTGTGTCTCTTATGTTTGCATTCCATGTGCTTGTTGCATTTGCATGATGTTGATCATGGTTGTAGTGATATCTTCATGTGGAAGTTGATGTTGTTATTGTGGAGTTCATCCTCGTCAGTGTATGATTGGTTACTTGTTGTTATATGTCGCTTACATGTATCATTTTTTATGCTTGGTTACATCGTTGTATGTTTGGTTACATTCTTGTATGCTTGGTTGCATGTATCATTTTTGTAGGTTTGGTTACAAGTGTTGTTCATTTATGCTTGATTATATTTGTTTATGTGTGTGTGTGCATGACTTTGCATTTCTTATGCATATTCACGTTTGCATGTGGTCAAGTGTATAGTGATGTAATGGTTGTTGTCATGCATGAGGTTGTAGAATGAATTTTTAATAAGGTCATGCATTGATGACTGGACCCTAGCTGGAATGATGGTTGCATGGTTATACGCTTATGTGTTATGTTTCTATATGCTGTCATGATTATGTTATACATGTATCATGCTAATTTGTTGATCTTGTAGACAAGGTATTCTCCCCAAGCTATACTAAGGTACGTTGGATTATTGTGATTTGGTTTAGCTGACTTAATATACCTTGCAAGAAGAAATATCAAATGGTGAGAAAGATGGTAGACTATAAAGACTCTCCCTATGAATGAGATGAGCTCTCCCTATGAATCAGATGAGTAGTATGGTGTTGGGAATTCTTCTAATTTGGCAGACACACTGAGAATATTAAACTAAGAAATAAGGAGTTGTAAGACAGATAATGACAGAATCATACGGGCACAGGAGAAGCTAGCAGAGGTAAATGAATTCATACTTCAGAGTTTGTCATATTTGCAGCGACAGGGACCACTTCAGATCAACCATGAGCAGGAGGAAAAAACTAATGGGGCATATGGTAGTAGGTCGCATGGTGGTCTTAGGTCAGATAGTGATGACACAGTCAAAGATGGTAGATTGTTGGACACTCCGGATAGGAGAAGGGATAAACACATGTACCATTCTAGTTCTGGTTCTGATAGGCATGATGATTGTTATCGTTATCATCTGTATAGGAGGAGTGATAGGGGATACTCATGAGATGAGTTTAAGAAAGAAAATCCACCAACATTTGATATAGAGATGAAGAAATCATAGGATGTAGAGACATGGTTTCTTGGTATGAAGAATTTCTTCAAGTTGCATGACTATTTAGAGAACATTGAAGCTAGAGTAGATACATTCAGTCTCAAAGTTAATCTAGCATTTGGTGGGAAGATGTGACGAATGTCAGAGGTATATAGGAGGAGGAATTAACTTGGAATGAGTTTGAGTTGCTATTCAAAAGGAAGTACCTATCAGAGAGATACTTTGATGACATGGAAAAGGAATTATATGAACTGTAGATGGGATCTATGAGATGATGATTACACTAGCAAGTTCTTAGAGCTATTGAGGTATGTGTCTTACCTCAAGGAGTAGAAGGCTAATATTAAGAGATTTAATAGTGGGTTACCAATGGCACTCAAAGACATAATTGAGTTTGATGAACCTAGATCATTGGAGGAGGCTAACTAAAAGCTAAAGCATAGATATGAACAATCGAAGCACAGATCTGAGACTAAGCCATACTAGAAAGGAAATGCAATGAACAAAGGAAAATGGGATAAGAAGCGAGTAAGACTAAAATATTTAGGTAATAAGGAGAAGTTTGCATCACCCAAGAGGTTCAATGCATTTGACAGAGGATAGGGACATCGATTTGAGGAGGAGAACAAGGATGTAGGTTGGAAGCCTATAGAGCGTTGGACTTGTGGGAAATATCATCGCAGGAGAGTTTTTCAGCAAAATTAGAGTGGTAAGCCTCATATATACAATGCATAGGACACACAAACTATTAGGGATGTTGGTGAGAGCATTCCTCATATTTATGCAGCATTGGATAAAAGACAGGTATATCATCAGACATCTATCATTGAGATGGACAGTAAGATTTGTGGTCAAGTTATTTCTATTTGGATTGACCCTGGATCTAATTATAGTTATAGTAGTCCTGACTTGGTGGATAAGTGTGTTTTGAGTAAGGAGTTGCATGCAGAATCTTGGTTAGTGTTGTTGGCTATAGGTACAAAGAAGCGAGTTCATCATTGGCAAAGATCTCGTGCATTTGATTTGAATGGTATTCCTAATGTAAAACATTTGAATGTATTACCCTTGGGATCATATAGTATGTTTTTGGGTATGGATTGGTTGTATATTCATAGAACCAAGGTGGATTGTTATGACAAAGCTATTGAGAGCTTGGATGACAATGGGGAACCAAGTGTCTTATAGGGTAAGAAGAAGGCCACATTGGTTAGGATGGTGACAACTATGCAAGCAAATCGCAGTTGCAGAAAAGGGTGTGTGTTATTTGCAGTACTAATTTCTAGTGACAAGGGTAAGGAAGTTGAGGATGCAGATGCTTTGAGTCGGTATGTAATTATACAACAGTTCAAGGATGTATTTCCTGAGGATATTTCAGAGTTTCCACCTCATAGGGACGTATAATTTTCTATTGATTTGGTGTCAAGGGCAACTCTAGCATCAGAATCACCTTACAGGATGAACACACCTGAGTTGGTAGAGTTGAAGCTATAGTTGAAGGAAACGTTGGACATGGGATACATTAGGCCAAGTGTATCACCATGGGGTGCACCGATATTTTTTTTGAAGAAGAAGGATGATACTCCCAAATTGTGCATTGACTATACGTAGTTGAACAAAGTGACCATCAAGAATAGGTATCTGTTACTCATGATTGATGACTTATTCGATCAATTGAAGGGAGAAACAATGTTCTCGAAGATTGATCTGAGATTCGGATATCATCATGCATGCATCATAGAGGAGGACATTTATAAGACAACATTACGGACCAGGTATGGGCATTATGAGCTTTTTGTACTTCCATTTGGCTTAACTAATGCTCCAACTACTTTTATGTACTTGATGGATAGTGTGTTGCGTTCATATTTGGATGATATTTCTATTGTGTTCATTGATGACATATTGGTATATTCTGAAAATGAGGAAGAGCATGTCGAGCATTTAGAAGCAGTGTTGAGGTTGTTGAGAGAGAATCAGTTGTATGCTAATCTCAACAAGCGTAGTTTCTTTCAGACTGAGGTACACTACTTGGGGCATGTTGTCTCCAAGGAGGGTATTGTAGTAGATCTAGAAAAGATAAGGTTCATCATGGAGTGGGTAGCTCCCAAGAATGTAGATGAGGTGAGATATTTCATGGGGTTGGTAGGCTGTTATAGGAGGTTCATTAGGAACTTCTCACAAATTTATTATCCTATCACGTCATTGCAGAGGAAATGTAATAAGTTCAAATGGACAGAGGAGTCTAAGGCTAGTATTGAGCAGCTTAAGCAATTGTTGACACATGCACCAGTGTTAAAGATGTCATATCCAGACAAAGAGTGTGTAGTATTCACAAATTCTTGTAAGAAAGGACTTGGTGGAGTCCTTATGCGAGATGGATAGGTGGTATTCTATGAGTTGTGAAAACCAAATGAGCACGAGCAGAAATAACCCACACATGATCTTGAGTTGGTAGTGATTATACATGTGTTGAAGATGTGGAGACACTATCTTCTGGGCAGGAGTTTTACATTTATGAGTGATCATAGTGGTTTACAGTATCTATTTGACCAACTGAACCTGAATGGTAGGTAGGTTTGGTGGTTGGCTATGTCGTCATGTATCATAAGTCACCACTCCAATTTCTTCATTGAATTGACCCTTGTTAGTTCCTCGCGTCATGTCGATTATCATTCATGTCGCTCAGTCATGCTCATCACACATCTCACTTAACCCATGCCTGTCATGCCCATATTGAATGCACACTCCACCAAAATTTACCATGGCTCTCTTCATGTAGTCATGTCACCTGGCACTTCAACTCGCCCACCTGTTGTTGACTTGTGCACACAATCCACCTATGGGCTTTCGAGCACACTGCCTTCATGCGAGAATGCTAAGGGTGCTCAATTTTGTGTCATGCACTCTACGTGATGCCCACGGGTCCACTTCGTCCAACCAATCCAGCCAACATCCGTCCCATGAATCTAAAGTGTCGTGCCTGTAAACCACATTCGCCACATCGTATGACTTGGGCACGCATGATTTGGTTGATAAAATGCAGCAAGAAATTCTTATTTTGATTTTTCCTTAGTCAAATTGAGGAAATTCGAAATTCCATATCAACAAAAATCTTTGAGGTAGTTAACTATGGTGGCATGACACTAGTCACTAAGTTAACTCAGTTAATTTTAGTTAGGGGAATGAAGTTCAATTTTACGTATTGATTCCTAAATTTTAGGAGCTTAGGTTGAGAATCTCAGTTGTAATCATTTAAACTAGTTTTAACTATTAATAGAACTAGTTGGTGGTCAGTTAAGTAGGGCATCAATCTAAATCAGATATGATCTAGTTAACTAATTGATCAACTAATAATTATCTCATGCATGTAAAGAATACGAGTTGCCCAGTTGTGGTGGAGTTCCTAATGCAGTGTACAATTAATTATATACTGGCTTGAGTGTATAACTATTGTATTGGTCAGTTGATCAACCTAGAGGAATTGCGCAATAAAATAGGGGGAAATTCCTAAAGAATATGATCCTATTTCCTCAGTAATTGCGCAAGGAAATAGGGGCTCAAGCAAAGGTAGTAATTGACCAAGTCTGGGACAAAGTTTCTTTGTGAGCAAAGAGATAGGTTATGCACTTATAGGTTGTGCTCAGTTGAGCAAAGAAATTGTAATACATCTTTATTCATCATATTCATGCAAGTAAGCATTGGGGTTTTTAGAAGATTTATTTCCTTATGAAAAATAGTATTTGCATGTGTGTGATTTCTTCTTGCATGTTTATGATTTGTGTTCTCGATTGTGGATTAAATTCCACAGAGTAGTAGAGTAATTTTGAGTCTTGTGTTTTAGTAAATTTCATCAGCAGTTCCAAATCTACACATAATTTCTATAGATCGACAAGTCACCAAGGATCATCATGGGCGCCCTTTTGGACATGGTGCCAAATTAGGGTCTTGGAAATCCTTTACTTATATGGGTCATTGTTTATTCATTTGTTTGGGCAAGTGATCCTTCACAAGTTGATTCGACCCACTGTGTGGCGTGATGGCATACCCCTTCATTTGGGTGCCCTGGAGTGCCCGTCACATAATGCCCCATCTAGAGCCTGGGCAACCCACAGCCATGCGGCTGTGGGAACCCAAGTCATTGTGTATCACACACTACCTCCTTACTCGGTTCATTGAACTCATCCACGCTCGTTCCGTCCATCACGCATCTTTCCCAACCGACTCCCATCAGATGTCTCACCCATCCCATGCCTTTTCCTTGCTTCACACATTGTGCTTGAATACTACTCATGTGGCCCGGTTCACGACCATCACACATCTCACCCAACTCGTGCTCATTATGTATTGTCGGCGCCCTCTTCCTGACTCGCCCTTGTGCTCGTCGCGTGGTCGTGTCAACTAGTGATCCAACTCGCATTCTTATCATAGACTTGTGCACACAACCCCACCTATAGGCACTTGGGCTTCCTGCCTTCATGCAGGTGAGCCCAAGGTGCTTGCCTTTGTGATTGAAAACTTTTCCAAAGTCTAGCAGAAGACCAATGGTTATTTTATTATTAATAGATTGAGTCGAGTCTAGAGGTCCACACAATGAAAGCTTGAAAGCTTCCTCCACATGATGGAGTCCCTCCATAGCCCTACACATATGCATTTGCATTAATTTTGAAAATATATGTTAATGTTACTATTTTAATACTTTGAAAATCATGCATTTAGATTTGATATTTTAATGCTTTGAAATAATGACATATGTAATAATGCTTTTTAATTTTGATACAATGTGAATTTTAATTGAAAAGTTAATATACATATTAGTTTAAATTTTAAAAATATTTCATATATTAATAGATAATTAGATTTAATTTTGATAAATTAATTTAAATTTTAATGCTTTCAAATAATGAATGTAGTAGTTTGTAATAATGTGTTTTGATTTTATGTTTTAATTGTAATGCATTTTAACGCTTTTGGTCTTAGAACATGTGAAATTTGAATCGCCTCATTTATTATTATGATTATCTCTATGTAATTAGGCTAGCTTCAGATTTTATTATTAATAAATTGTGTAGAGTGTGGAGATCCACACAATGAAAGCTTGAAAGCTTCCTCTACACAATGTACTTCCTCCGCAATCCCACACATATGCATTTGTGTTATTTAAAAATATATGTTAATATTGATATTTTAATGCTTTGAAAATCATGCTTTCTGTTTCGATATTTTATTTCTTTGAAATAATTTCATACTGTCTAATAATGTTTTTTTAATTTTGATGCAATGTGAACTTTAATTGAAATTTTAATATATTTTTTAGTTTAAATTTTAAATATATATTGGAATAAATATATGAGCTAATTAGTTTTGATTTTGATACGTTAAATTAAATTTTAACTATTTCAAATAATGTTTTTATTTAGATCTTTTAATTGTAATGCCTTTAACTTTTTTGAAGTTAGTACATGTGCAATTTGACCCACCTCATTTATTAATATGAATATCTAGGTGTAATTAGGCACGTTTCATTTTTTTTTTATTAGTAGATTGTGCGGAGTGTGGAGGTTTGCACAATGAAAGCTTGAAAGATTCCTCCACAGTCCTTCACAAGACCAGTGGTTATTTTATTATTAATAGATTGTGTGGAGTGTGGAGACCCACACAATGAAAGCTTGAAATCTTCGTCTACAGTCGCACACATATGCATTTGTATTAATTTTGATAATATATGTTTCTATTAATATTTTAATGCTTTGAAAATCATGCTTTTAGATTCGATGCTTTAATGCTTTGAAATAATGGCATATGTAATAATTCTATTTAAAATTTATTTTATTTTTTCACAAAAATTATGTTATTTATTTTGAATATTGAGATTTCAATGTTTTTAAATAATTAAGAATTTAGAGAGCATAAACAAAATTCTTCCTTCATTGCTTGCTTGAACTTAATATAATGAAATTATCTCCAATCGCAAGAAGTGAGAGATATTTTTTGACTCGCTATGGTTAAAGCTTTTTTTAAAGCAAACGAGTTAGAATTCATTGTTTGTAATATTTTAATGCTTTGAAATAATCTCATATGTAATAATGCTTTTTAATTTTGATGCTACGTGACTTCTAATTGATACACACACACACACACACACACATATTTGTGTGTGTATTTAAATTTTAAATATATAAATTAATTATTTTTAATTTTGATGCATTAATTTAAATTTTAATGCTTTCAAATAATGAATGTGATAGCTTGTAATAATGTGTTTTTCTTTGATGTTTTGATTGTAATGTGTTTTAACTCTTTTGATGTCAGAACACATGGAATTTCACTCACCATATTTATTATTATGGTTATCTTTATGTGATTAGGCTAGCTTCATTTTTTATTACTAATAGATTGAGTGGATTGCAGAGGCTTGCACAATGAGAGCTTAACAACTTTTCTTCCCCGGGCTGGGCTTTCTTCGTAGTCCCGGACATATGAATTTGTGTTAATTTTAAAAATGCATGTTAATATTAATATTTTAAAGCTTTGGAAATCATGCTTTTAGTTTTTATATTTAAACGATTCCGAATAATGCCATATTGTGTAATAACACATTTTAATTTTGATGCAAAGTTTATTTTTATTTGAAAAATTAATATATAGATTAGTGTAAATTTTAAAAATATATCAAAACTAGCGGTTATTTTATATTAATAGATTGTTTGGAGTGTGAAGACCGACACAATGAAATCTTGAAATCTTCCTCCACACAATGGACTTCCTCTACATTCCTGCACATATGCATTTGTGTTAATTTTGAAAATATATGTTATTATTAATATTTAATTGTAACAACCATGGTAAAAATTCCATGTAATAAAGTTAATAAAAGAAAAACAATAACCACAATTATGGGACACTTATTCCAAGCTTAATGATAGGAAAAACATCTTAGTGTGGGTGTTCATTTGGTTTATTATGGCTAAGGAAATGGGCAAAGGCAATGGAAAAGACTCCAAAAATGCATGAGGCATTAATTCACATTTTATTTATGAAAATAATGGAAATTAAGAGAAAAGGAAGGTGAAAGGTCACAGGTTGCATGAGAGGGGAAATACGAAAAATGAAAAAAATAGAGCCCTCATTAATAAAAAGGCTTTTGAGGATCAGTTGGTACCTCTTCGTTAGTTTAGTTTTGGAACTCTCTCTCTATTCTCTCTCACACACTCTTGGACACTTATACTTTTCTTGGAGCACTTCAACATTGGATAAAGAAGAGAAAATAACGCAAAAGGAAACAAAGATCAAGCAAGGAAGAGCAAGTTCAAGCAACTACAACGGGATTATTTGCATGCATCAATTTGCATGTATGTTTTCCTTGCTAGATTTAGAATGCATGGTTATGCATGTGTGTTCTTGGTTGTCTCTCTATCATGGGCATGGGTTTTTCCATGTGTGACAATGTTTTTCAGTCTATCCTTGCCATTTTGGATAGCCATGGTTTTGGTTGAGCAGAATTGTCACATGGATTCGAAACTTAGTGAGGTGGATCTCTGAAAAAAAGAACACATTGCCTAGTGATCCTTGAACCAGATTATGGATTGTGGTAAAGCCTTTCCTAGTAACCCCTGAACCAGATTGTGGGTTGTGTTAAATCTATATTTTTGGTTTCCTCAGTGGGCTTAAGAATCCTTGACTGGTGAATGGTGAGATATACGGTAAATCCTAGAGGTGGGTGCCCTCGATCAAGCCTAGGAATCGTTGGCTAGTGAATGGTAGGATATACGGTAAAGCCTGGAGGGTGGAGTCTCGATTATGGCCTAGTCATCCCTAAATCAGACCATGGATTGTGGTAAATCCTAGAGATTAGGAGACAATAAAATTCCTCATGGTGTAGGTGGATAAATCTAGGGGCATCCATGCTTGTTTAGGGCCTAGTGATCTGATGAGTAATACAGTAAATCCTAGTTTTATTGATGAGGGTGGGGTGGTTTAGCCTCGGAAAGCCCTGGTTGATTTTTGGTTATGAGTCTCACATTCATGCTTGGAATATGGCACAGTGATGATTGGGTGAAAGAAATATTTGGTTCAACCAACCTATGTTTGGGTGGTTAATGGAAGTCCCAAACCTAGTTCGCTTTTGCATTCATTAATAAGAATCCCTTATCATTAGTATTTAATGTGTAAATGTACTAGTTTATATGTGGATTCTAGATGTATCCTTATTATTTTTGTTGTTTATATACAGGCTATGAGTATGTTTTATGATAGTGGTTATGTATGGATCTCATCATGTTTTGATTTGTAAATGAAATAATAATGAATATATTACCTAATAGATGATAATGCAACTAATGTAATAAGGCATCAATGCTTCTTAGCAATTCTCTGATAAGTATGAGACGCCTATGCTTAGCTCTGTTGTTATGACCTATAGAATGCATCATGTTTGATGAAATGTTTGTCATGGCTTGTAGGGGTCCATTCAAGTATTTGTTCAAGTATTTTCATTAGTATCATTGTTCCAATGTTATATTTCATTTATGGAAGTTTCAAGAAGTTATGGGCAGTGGCCTGAGTGATAGCCTTGAAAAAGTGGCACAAATTCGGGGTAACTGACTCTGAATTAGCTAAAAAAGACCCTAGTCACATACATGACCCTGATGTGAGAGTGAATGGAGGGTCCCAGTGCCATGAATTCCCATGTGAAGGGAGAAAATGAGGCTCTAGGTCAGTAAAATGTGAATTTGCCTTGAGGGTTGGTCACTTGGAAAGGTTGGTTGGCTTCTCAAGGTTTTGTAGCATGTGTAGAAGGTCAGGTTGTTTATGTGTTGTCATTTCCAGTTCCTTAACTATACATGGGGAGTTAAATCAGATCATAGTAGCCTCTCACATGTTTACCCCAGTGTATCAGTTAACTTGGATAAATGTGGGTGGAGGGTGTGACATTAATGCTTTGAAAATCATCCTTTCAGATTTGATATCTTAATGCTTTGAAATAATGTCATATGTAATAATTATTTTTAATTTTGATGCAATGGAAATTTTCATTGAAAAATTAATATATGGATTAGTTTATATGTTAAACAATATATCAAAATTAATATATAAGATAATTAGATTTAATTTTGATATGTTAATTCAAAATTTAATGCTTTCAAATAATGAATGTGGTACTTTATAATTATGTGTTTTTCTCTAATATTTTAATTGTACTTCATTTTAACTCTTTTGGAGTTAAAACACGTGCAATATGATTTGAATCATTTAAAATTATGGTTATCTTTATGTAATTAGGATAGCTTCATTTTTTATTATTAATAGATTGTGTGGAGTGGAGAGGTCCACATAATAAAAGTCTCACTTGCCTGTGAATTCCCCTTTGTTATGTTTCCTTCTTGTGACGTACACCCTAATAATGAGCCTAGGTATTGTAGCAAGAATGCTGCAACTCCCAGAGCTACCAGCTTTACTTATCAACCTGGGGTTCGTACAAACTTGGAGGTGACTGTCCTATATACACAAGTATAAGTGAAGGTACTGCCTATTGTCACTGCTCATCCGGCAAGAGACCGCATGGGTTCCAAGCTAGACTTCTATAGGGTCAGAGGAGGCTTGATTTTGATGGAAGGATAGAAAACCTAGTCTAGGGGAGATCTAATCTACTATAGAAATGAAGAAAGGAACATGCAATGCTGAACTGATACCAGACCCTAGCTAACCAATTAAACAACTATGATAAGGTGCAAGAAAATGAGACCAAGCCAAGTCTGTGTTTGAGTGGAGAAAGCAATTGGAGGTCAAACTGGTGAAAAGAGGATGTGAAGGAGAAACAATACATAAGGACCGTTGGATCAGGTGGGTGAGAGGCAAATGAACGACTGAGATCAGATCATAGGAGGTTACGTAGGTAGCTAGGCGAACATGAATAACTAACAGGATGGGCAGCTGTGATTGTATCGTGGAGGATTTGAGTGAATAGATGAATAGACACGGACAATCATAGATGACATATAGGATTAATCGACAGATGGACAACGGAGATCATCCAAGCCAGTTAGCGATCGGGTGAGGCAACAACCATCAGATCAGGCAGGGCAGATCGACGGTGGGGATTAGGGTGCGAAAAGAAAACGTGTGGAAATGACGAGCGTGTTTGGAGGGCGGTAAGTGGAATATCGCGTGCCCTCAAAGATGTAAATGGTTTTCCATAATTTTGCATGATTAGGCTCCCTGACAGACATGTAGCACGGGGAAACTGTCCATATCGCATTCCCTCAGCCCGATAACGTTCGGAAGAAAATCCATGCGATATCTCGCAATGACCATCAGATCTAGCAAGCCAAATCTACAGTGGGGATCTGGCCGAGCAGGTTGGTGAGTAGGTGCACAATAACTATCGGATCTGATAAGGTAGATCAATGGTGGGGATTTAAATGGCAAAAAGTCAAACGTGAAGAGTGGATTGGGCCGCGTTAGGTTGGTTTTGCATGTGAAAGGTGATCGATGGTTAGAAAATGTTTGAGTGTGAATTAACAACTCGCGTTGAGCGTTCAGGCTGAAGAAGGATGACAGTATGAGTGAGGTAATTAACCACGTGACAACATTAAACAAAAAACCCTCTATGAAAACCAAAACCCTGTGTTTTTGGGGTTGCTGCAAGCTTTCTTCCTCACATCATGGTGAGGGAGGAGGTGAGGCCGAGACACCTATGAGCAACCTTGTGGATATTTTCTTCGCTATCAGGCTAATTGAAAGCATAAATGAAGCAAACTGAAACACAACTAATTTTCTCTGCATTACTGTAATGAAACTGCAACTATTCAAGCAAATGAATGGAAAACAGGTAACTACTTCAGTCAATGAGCAGGAAAGCCATGAATATGTGTTGAATCACTGTAATGAAAATGCATCTATTTAACTCGATGAACAATCAAACCATGCATCTATGCTAGTTTTGTAATGGAAATGAACTACTTGAGTAAATGAATAGAAAGCAGGATTCTATGCTAGAATACAATACAAGAAAGAGGAGATTTGGCTGCTAGGGTCGGGCCCTAACCCAAGAGCTTTAGCCCTCTGAGTTAACTCAATGCTGGCTCAAATAAAAATCATCATCATTATCAAAGAACATTGTATTACATCAAACTGTTACAAGTCAAAAGGTCTGAATACTTGCTAACTGACTAACCTACTATTGGTTAACTAAAAAAACTGAGGTCTTAAGCCTATCTATTTATACATATGAAATCTCAATGACTTCCCTTAAATCAGGGAGGTACAACTCCCAACTTAATGGTAACTTTTCCTTTCACTTTCATTAGTTTGGTTTCCTTCTAGGAGGGAGGCTACTTGTACTTCCACTTGCTTGGTTGTCTTTTAGTACTCCTAATTTGGATTTTTGTACTTTTAGCGGATGGAGGGATATTCAAATGGATGGGCAGTAAATGAGGAGGATTTGCCTCCTGTATTTCCTCTCCCTTGTCCCATCTGAGTTTCTACCAAGGTCTTTTACCATAGTTCCTTACTTTTACCTTTTATCCATGCATTTCCTTTGCTTTTATCCTTAATTCCTATATTACATGCACATAATACCCGAAAGAAAAATATTCCACTTTAACTCAACCCATAAGCAAAATATAATCAAAAGTATGCAATAAGTTGTGAGAATAGTTGGCTCAAGGCTAAGCTAGGAGGTAAATTAAGGCCAATTAAGGCCCATATAATTATTCAATGATGAGACTCATCAACATCCTCCTACTGAAAGTGTTGCTCATCCTCTGAACAACTCAGTGGCTCTGGTAGCCTCTCTCTCATCTCATTCTTTTGATGTGGTCTTTTCTTCTTGTTTATAGCAACCTTCTTTCCTTTCTTTTTCTTCCCACTAATATTCTCCGATCTTCAAGCTATGTGGTAGTGTTTTATCTCTTTTAGCAGGCATGTACATTATCATTTCATATCAACCTAAACATCTCCTCAAAATGTGTACTTGCTTGCCTTTGGGTAGCAACATATTTGAGTGTCAGCTGAGGATCATTTGAAATTAAATTATGGGTGTTGATTAAGGCCATGGGATTTTCATTGTTCGACTACTTCTCTATCCCTGAAGCCACTTAACTCTTTTTGTTTCTTGTTGCTTATTTTTCTTTGTTTTAATGCCTTCTTCCTCTTATGTTTCAACATCATGTTCCTTTTTATTAGTGTCTTCTTTATCCATCTCATCCCCATCTAGCTCTATATATGTGGTTTCTTGTTTTGTCTCCTCATTACTGACAGAAGGACTAACACCATAGATGAAGGTTTTGATGTCATCCTCTGTGGGTAAGTCATTGAAGATTGTCCATGTTATAGGGATCCTAAGGTTTTGGAGGGCATAACCTTTTTGGAAAAATGACTACCTCTTTACTTACAAACCAACTACCTCTTAACCTTTAAAACTTTTGATCACATGACACAAATGAGTGAGTGAGTAGGATACTTACCTATGGCCTTAATGTTGCACTGAAAGTTTCAAGGATCAGAGGTGCTACTGATGGTCATTCTTCTTCCTCCTTTGTTGTCTGTTGATGGTTTCTTGACTACAGATCGGATGCTGCTACTGCTATGTAGCTCTTTCTTCCCCCTATGTTATCTGTTGATGGTGTATGTGACTGCAGATCAGATGTTGATGCATGCACATAGGAAGTAGGAGTCTGTGTGAAGGCAGGGATGATGGTAATGGATGTCGAAAACACAATCTTCTCCCTAATTAAAGTACTGAAGTGAAAAACAATGTAATCTATGGAGGGATGCATGGTAAGGAGTGGGGAAGATGAACATATGTGAGGCAGGGCACCCTTTGGATCTTCTCTTTTCTCCTTGATTGTTTTTCTCATCCTCCTGCAAGCAAAAATTATGTTTTTTCTTTTTCTTTTATTATTATATTTTTTTTTGAAAAACACCTAGGCTACCTTAAAGAGGTTTTCACCCTAGGTATCTGCCCTGGGTGCCTCAAGGAAGGTTTCCACCCATGGATCTTCTTTTATTTCCCATTTTCTCATCCTTGGGCCACCTCATGGAGGTTTTCAACCCAAAGATGAGACTTAGGTGCCTCATGGAGGTTTTCACCTAAATCTTTATTCTATTTTTTTTTTCTTTTTTTAGTGATCTGATGAGGGAGGAGCTAAAACTTGCTCCACCATCATCGCTGTCTTATTGATGTTGTCAATGAACTCTTGTTTAGATGAATGCCTCTTGTATAATTTCAATATGTATCCATTAACTAGCAATGGAATGGATTCTTCATCTATAGTTCTGATTCGCATTGAACCATTGTCATGGCATCTTTCCACCACATATGATCTGAGCCATATTGTTCTTAGCTTTCCCTTGAAGTCCTTGTACCTTGATTCATATAATAGTGCCCAGTATCATTCTTGAAATAGATTCTCCTTGATATGCTTGTCATGCCAAATATTTCTCTGGAGCTTAATTATCTCTGTATGGAGGAGGGCCTGCATTCTAAATTCATCTAGGCCATTCAAATGGAACAACCTTTCTTTTTGTGCATGACTAAGATCTAAATCTAGTTGGGTTTCCATCCTCAATCTTTTATTTTAAAATTCAATCGACAGTAAAGCCTTTTTTCCAAGACGAGCTCATAGGGTGTGAATCCAGTGGTGATCTTCCATGTTATACTATAGGCCCAGGTGGTCTCAAGCATTCTCTTAGCCCGGTCCTTTCTACTGTTGTTCACTACCTTGGTGAGGATGTTCTCGGGTGCTTTGTTTGTCACCTCCACTTGCCCATTATCTTGTGGTGGACAACGAGTGGAGGTCCTATCTTTGATCTTGTGATTCTTGAGAAGTAATTCAATCATGTTGGAGGTGAATTGTCAACCTTGGTCTGCGGCTAGCTCTCTGGGGTACCCAAATTTGTAGAATATGTTCTGCCTTAGGAACTCAGCCACCTTTTCTTCTGTTGTTGCCTTGATTTCTTTGGTTTCTGCCCACTTATTCAAGTAATCGGTGCACACAATGATGTGTTGTTTTTGCTTGGAAAGAGGGTTGATAGGCCCAATGAAGTCAATGCCCCACTTGTCAAATGGCTCGAAAGTCACTTGAGGCTGTAGGGGAATTTTATTCCTTGGAGTAGGCTTTCCCATCCTCTGGCACTGATCACACTGACTAACATACTTCTTCGCATCTTTATGAAGAGTAGGCCAATAATAGCATGCTTGCAACACCTTGAATGTTGTCCTTTTTACTGCAAAGTGACCTCCACAAGGCCCATCATGACAGGTCAGAAGGATGTCAAAGACCTCCTCTTCCCTTACACATCTTCTCAAGATTTTATTTGGACCAAGTTTGAACAGATTGCCCCCAATACAGGTGAAGGAGGCACTCTTCCTGATTATCTTTCTCTTCTCTCTGGAGGGCGGGTTTAGAGGGAACTGTTCTGACACTAGATAGTTTGCTATATCAGCAAACCATGGAGAGAGCACTGAAATAGAAAACAAATTCTCATCTGGGAACTGATCATCCATTATTCCTTCTTCACCTATAGGTAGATTCATTCTAGACAGAAAGTCAACAACACCATTTTATTTACGAGGCCTATCAACAATAGTTAAATCAAACTGTTGTAATAAGAGTAACCATCTTATGATTCTAGCATTTACAACTCATTTGTTCATTAAATATTTAACTACAGCATGATCAGTATGCACACATGTATGATATCCTATAATGTAATGCCTAAAATTGTTCAATGAGTGCACAATATTCAGGAGATCTTTTTCTATCACAGTATAGTTTAATTCAGCCTTTGACATGTTTTTACTGATAAAATAGATGACATTAGGAAATTTCTCTTCTACCTGTCGTAAGGCTGCTCATATGGCTTTATGTGAGACATCAACATGAATGTGAAAAGGGAGGGCCCAGTTTGGGCCTCTAAGCATTGTTGTAGTGGTTACCTTACCCTTTAAAATGTTCAAGGCCTCTTGACAGCTCTTTGACCATACAAATTCAGAATCTTTGGCCAATAAACCAAACAAAGGAGAGGCTAGCTTATTGAAGTCTTTTACGAATCTTTCGTAATATCCATCTAGCCCTAAGAAACTCTTAAGATCTTTTTGCTTTTGTGGAGGTGGGACCCTTTGGATGATGGCTACCATGTTTGGGTCTACCTGCAATCCTTGTTGAGATATGGAATGACCTAGCACAGTCCCTTCAATGATTAAAAATTCACATTTCTCTGGACTGAGGGATAGGTTCATCTCAATGCATTTGTGTAATACTTTTCCTAAGTTAGTTAGGGCCTCTTGGAAATCACATCCATAAGGTGTAAAATCATCCAGGTAGATCTCCACAACGTCATGAACTAATTCAACAAAAATACTTAGGACTGCTCTCTCGAAAGTGGCAGGAGCATTGCACAGGCCAAAAGGAAGGACTCTATAGGTAAAAGTGCCCCATGGTCAAGTGAAAGTGGTCTTATCCTGGTCTTCTAGGAAGATTTGGATTTTGCTGTAGCCACTGAATCCATCTATGAAAGAAAAGAACTTATTCCTTGATAGACCATCTAGCACTTGGTCAATGAAGGGTAAGGGTAAGTGATCCTTCTTTATGGCCTTGTTCAATTCCCTATAATTGACACAAATCCTCCACTTCCCATTTTTCTTGGGCACTAACACTAAAGGAGACACCCACTCACTGTCAAAGATAGGGTAAATGAACCCTGCATCTAACAGTTTCTGTAGTTCTTCTCTGACTTTGTCTTTGAGGGCTGGATTCATTCTCCCTTTTCATTTTCTGACTAGCTTGCAACCTTCCTTGATGTATATGTGGTGAGTACACACCGAGGGGTGTACTCCCTTCATTTTCTTGTAGTTCCAAGCAAAGGCTTCTAGGTTCTCCCTCAACAAGTTGCATAGATGTTCCTCCTTCGAAGTAGAGAGAGACGGATTAATATTCAAGGTTTTCTCCGGCCCAAATTCTATGGTTTTGACTCGGAGTGGGTTGGAATCATCCAAGAATAAGTTAATTTGATGATTGTTCAATGTTTATTTTACTTCTAATTCTAGGGCTAATGAACTAGGAGTTGGACTCTAGAGCAGGTGTTGAATTAAATCGTCCTCATCTTGCTGTCCTCCTCCTATGATGCCTTCCAAATCATACAGTTCGGTAGAATAAAGATCATCTTCCTCCTCCTCCAACCATAAAGGTAAGTCCTGTTCTAGGGCGGGTTGAGCAAGAAGGTATAGGAATAATTGTTTAGAAATATGCCCATTCTTAATGGTCATATTCCTAGCTCTGCAACTAATGTAGGCATTAGTTTTGGCCAACCATGACCAACCTAGAGAACTAGGAAATTTGCAGGGTACTCCCAGGAATCAATGGAGACCATCACATCCTCCACAATTCCCTTAGAGGTGACTGTGGAATGGTTTACAATTTGTAGCGTTGTTGTGGTCTTCCTTAATGACCCTTGGAGATTAAGCTTGAGCATGGTGTCCTTTGTTATCACATTAATGGTAGCCCTAAGATCAATCAAAGTGTGAGGGACAATGGTGCAATTGAAGAAAACATCAATTACTGGGCTTCCAACGTCCAAGTATTTTGGACATATTGCTTGCCCCAACATTAAGTCATATAACTGCCCAATGACATTAATGATAGGGGCATCCCTTTTTCTTCTTCTTAGATGCTTAAAGAACTTCTCCTTAATCAATTTATTGTAAATAGGCACATCTTTGATTGCCTAGAGAAGGGGGAACTTTACACATAGATTCTGCAATTCTCCCAAAAGTTCAGTTTCTTCTGGGGTAGGCTGGTGTTGAGCTATGTGAAAGGTATGAATTTGACATCTATTTCCTTATCTTTTTCCTTAATCATATCTCCTTTATATTCTAAGATGGTAATATATCAAAGAATTATAGCAAAAACTAGAGAGTTATTGATTATTGCCATTTAGTTAATTATTGACTTTTCTCATGCAGGAAAGAGAAGAAATGGAAAATTACCATTCCGGAGGAAAAGACAAAATAGAGTAACTGATGTTCCTTCACCAGGAAGTCGTATCCATTCAAGCAGGTCAAGATTGGAGCATGAGTTAAGGATAAGAACGGAAAAGATCACAACATCAACACAAAAGACAAAGAGTTGATTGGGGTTAGGAGATTGACCGGATCCCTTAGGATCTCTTGATCCTTAGGGATCGTTGTTTCAAAGTCTATCTGTTATTCCTGTTTTATTTGCCTGGCCATTATAAAAGGGACAGTGCTTGTAAAGATTCAGAAGAATCATGCATCATCATTATTCAGAACTTACTGTTGTATTTTCACTTTGATCATCAATTCTCGTTGATTAAAACAACGTACTATTGGTTGTAACCATTTTTGCATATGATTAATACATAATCTAGTTGTTGTTCCTTCTTCTATACTGAAGTAGTCCAGCGGTGCTTCACTAGCAGCTAAGGGCCCGACCTTGGTGGATCGACTTCCTATCTTGTACTATTCCTTTACGTTCGCAGTTTTGTGATGGTTTGGTTTGATCTTCATTTATTGGAATCACATTACTTTACTATTCCTTGTTTCAAGAATTTATGAATTGTTTCATTATATATGTTGTAACTGAATTCTATTGTCATTCCTTCTCATCATAATAAGATTATTATTCTCTACAACTATATTGTTATGCTGCTCATTTCAATTACACAGCTTCGTTGTTCATTCCAGTAAACTGACTCTGCTGTTCATTACAGTTTCATAAGTTCTACTGTTCATTTCTACTAAATAGCATTGTTGCTCATTTCCTTTCTGCAAGTATTTGGCTTTAACTTTCAGCATTGTTACAGTTAGCATAGTTATCCCATTTCTATTAGCAACATTATTGATTTAATTCATTGTCATTTGGTGTGGAGTGTGAGATCAACAACTGTAAAGGACATTGGCTATTACTGTCAGACTTCTCAGATTGAGGATCTTATTTATGTTTGATTTCATTTACATCAGTTAAAAGAGGAAGGAGTTACTGCTATTATATCCTTGACTTATAATTGTTGTTAATTTCCTATGTGAATGATTTAGTTTCAGAGCATTGAGTTTCTTCTAAGTGCAGGTAAGTTTTATCTCAAGCATTTGTTTACTCTTGTATTTGAAGGCTCTGTACTGCAAATTAGAAAAATTACTCTTGGATAAAATTGCCGCCACATACTATGTACAATCTTGAAATAGAAAATATTAACTGGATTGATAATTAATGTAAGATAAATAGGAGTTAAAAAGACACCTTGTATACCTCAACATTTTGGCGCTATTGATGGGGAGAGTGTAGCCATTTTTTCTTTCAAACAGTAGTGTGCATATGATGAGTGCCTGCTAGGAGAGAATTGGGTATTGAAAATGGAAGGTAAGAACTTGCGTACGGAGCATGTAAAAACCCTGCTCCCCTGCCCACTTTCCAACAGAATTGTGAATTTTTTTTGGTAGAAATAAACATTTGAGTTGTGTGTATGACTAAGAAGAAAAAACTTGAAAATATTCCAAAACCGCTACCCAAACCTGAAAAAGCTAAGGGAACAATGACCCTTGGTTGATCAACCTTCATAGACGATATAATTAAGCAAGCCAAATCTTAGCCATCAGTGGGGCCTAGAAAAGTTGCTTCTAGAAAACCTACTAGCTCCCTTCGGGCCATGGGCTCACCATCTATAGCCTTTACTAAGGTGCACAACAAAACAGAAGAGACTGAGCAAGATTTTCAATAAATTGAGAATTCTCTCCCAGTTTCTTTACAAGAAGGGAATTTTAGTAATCTCCATGAAGGAGGAGGATAAATAGGGGAAACAGAAGAGTCAAGATCCCCTCTCAAAATAGTTCAAACACTCAGCAACCCATATAAGGGGAGTGTTGTCAAGATCATCCAAAACAAAGCAGAAGAACCTGAAGAGCTGAGATCCCCCCAGATAGTAGTTCAACAAGGAACACTCATTATCCCAGACCAAGGAAGTGTTGTTAAGCTCATTCCTATTCCTTCTAGTCAACCTAGGAATAACTCCCTAGAAATATTAGAAGGGTATTGGCACATATTTTATCAAATGGCCCAAAACTAACAAACACCTCAAACCTCCACACTACAATATCCCATCGTGGACACTGCAATTAATGCACCTATGAAGGCCATTTCTCTCTAGAATATTCCTACATTCCATGGCCTAACATGAGAGGATCCAGATGCATTTCTATTTGAGTTAGATGTATTATGCCGGGGGTATTACTATACCATTGATCCCAAAAAACTAAAATTATTTCCCTCCACATTAAAAGGAGAAGCTTTACGATGGTTTATGGGCTTAGGCAGAGGTGTTATAAATGATTGGGATTAGATGAAAATTGCTTTTCTAAAGAAATATTAGGATTATTGTAGGTCCATAGAAGTAAAGGATGAAATATTTCAAATGACAGCAAGACCTAGTGAAACACTGGAGGAATATGTAGAACGCTTTCAATATAATCTCCAGAGATATCCTTATGCATCTTTACCCTTGCTTGACAGTGTGTTAAAAACTACATTAATTAAGGGGATGAAAGAAAAATGGATTGAAACATTAAACATTATCCGTAAAGGTGACATATATCAATAAAATTTTACTGACATCATTCATTTGTGTATTAGGAGTTCAAGTGGTAGCACGAGACTGAAGCCAGCAGAACGTGACATGATCATAAGGGATAACAAGATCTCCAATGGATTTATAACCCACGCAGAAATCAACAATCTACTAGAAGATTTCAAAACTGATATTCTTGGTACTCTAACAACGCAACTTGAAACTATGCAAGCTAAACAAAAGCAAGCAGAAGCGGAACAAAATTTGGTCACATTCTGCCCTAGATGCAGAAAGAAACACAGCCATAAAGAGTGCCTGCTGGATACAGTCCAAGTCTGCCATCTGCACGAAAGATCACTCCACAGAAAACTGCCCCTCACTCTTAGGATTGAAAGTAGTCTATAAAGAAGCAGTAGAAGAAACAAAACCGGTTTACCTTCTAAATCAGTGCCACCAGTGGCAGCCATGATGAATAGGTATGATCGTTGATCCATCCTCTTCTTTTCAGTCTCCTTAGTATAATGCTCAGCGATATAATGGAATGTTGCAGAATCAACCACCTTTTCCCAGCTGGTCACAACAACCATTTCCCATATCAGAATCACCAAATCAAACCAATTGGCCGAACTTTCCTTACTGTCCACCATTTTGGAAAAATAATGCATATTAAACACAATGGTCACCCTCCACCTCGCAGAGTCAAACCTGGCAGTCAAACTGGAAAAGACCTTTGAATCAGCTAGTTGGAACATTTTCTCTCCCTTAACCTACATTGCCAACACCATATACATTGGAACAAAATCCACAGACCAACTTAAGACCACAACTTCGAGCCCAACCCAACCCGAACCCCAACAATAGACCAGTTAAATTTGTACAAATAATCGAAGGACTAGAACTAGAAATTGAGCTAAGGGAGTGCAACGACCTTCAATTAAGATTTGGATGCATAATAGAATCAGAGGGAGATAAAAATGTTTAAATTGAAAATTCTTTACCTTTAGAACAAACACCATAAGAAGAGAATTTGGTTAGACAACAAACTCATGAACAAGAAACCACCCCTTCTCCACCATTCCCAAAACGATTGATCATACCTCGCGTAGTAGAACATCCTGATTTTGATCTTCTAGGAGAACTAAAAAATTTGGGTATAAAAATTCCACTCCTCCAGGCTATCCAAGACATCCGAATTTACGTAAAAACCCTCAAAGAATTATGTATAAAAAAGGAAAAGAGGAAAATAACAACTAATCCAAATGTCCAAATAATCGATACCCTGTCTGACTTACTATCAGGAAGAGAAGCACCTATAAAATATGAAGACCTAGGGAATCCTATAGTCATGGTGAAAATCAATGGATGTTCCTTCCCAAATACCTTAGTTGATTTAGGAGCTGCAACCAATATTCTAACAACCACCACTTTTCAAAAGCTTGGCATTACATCATTAAACCCAACCACAACCTTATTGGAGTTGGCTGACCGATCAATAGTCAGACTAGAAGGCACATTACATGATGTAATGGTATTTGTAGACTCCTGGGAGTACCCTGTAGACTTCCTTATCATCAATCCTAAAAACCGACTAGATGGACATTGTTTCTAGAAAAACTAGTGTCTATTTGATCTGCTAGTCCCACTAAGACGGGTAGTTATCTTAGAAACAAACAATTCAAAGTAACTTGTGTTTTCCTTTATGTATGATAGATAAGAGAGAAGCAGAGAGCACCAACCTTAATCTTTTGCTTGGCTACTTCCTTGTTTCCTCTCTCCTTTAATAGAGCTTGCCACTCCTCTATAATACCATAAACAATGTAGAATCAGAAGTACATTAATCATACAATTGCATTCACAAATACAAGATTCACAAGTACACAAGTATATGGAGGAAATCCCAAATAACTTTATTGATAGTAGAAGTAGAAGAGAGGATTACAACCCAACTGTCTGATCCAGCATCATCCTCCCAGCATGAAATCCCTCTTCACCTCATGAAAAGCAAGATCACCCAACAATACAATGTCTCAAAGAGAAACCAACAGCACTTCCTTACAAATTACAAAATTCCAGCCCCCAGGATCTCTGGGATGAGGGATCCATTTATAGAAATTTGCAGAGGGGTGAGTCAGCTTTTGGGTTTTTGATTAGTGTCATTTCACTAATAGTTCTTGGTTCCACTTGAAGATTTCATGATCTCTTACTCATCCCTGGGAAAATTCAGAGAGGCAAGTGTCATATGAGAAGTTTCTAAAATATTCTCTGGGTTTCCACTTAGCAAATTGTCTCTTCCATTTGTCTACAAGGCTCTTTGAGTATGCATCACACCTGGCCAGTGTTACAGTCAATATGCATCGCACCCTTATCATGGAGCAGTCTGTATGGTCTAATTTTGGCCAGTTCTGAGTGGTTTTTCAAGTGGAACTTCTGGGAAATGATGTAATCAATTGACCATGATCCTTTAGGGTGTGAAACAACACTTTTAGGGGTTTAAGATCCCTTGGTTTATCGATATATGTGATTGGGGTTGCAGTGCCCAAATATGTCTATAACAGTTGCCCCCTAAAGCATGAGGTCGTAAATCTTCTGATGTCAGGTGAAATGCTTTATCATGAGGATCCGAGGTTTTTCGAACTGGAAGATGACCTGTGTAAAATACAATACAATACATTATCTTCATATTATTTCATGATCTAGCTGAGGCGGGAATTCCCATGCTCAACTTTATAAATTCATTTTCATGTACATAAAATAAACAACTGTCTATGTTGCAGACTGGTGATTCTTGTAGAGTCATCATCCCTTAGCTTGGATGATCATCTGTGTAGCTATGGAAGACATCTGATGTCTTTATTTTCCTGAATATATCGTAGCTTGGATGGATGAAACTAGATTCGAGGTCTTCAAGCTCATTCAATCTTCGCCCGATGTACAAGTCGATCCATGTGAAAAGACGTTATGAAGTCGAACATGGAAAGACATCCCCTGATTACTACCCAATGATGTAAGCTGTTAACAGGCGTGAGAGGAATCACTGAGGATGATAATGACCCTAAAGGTACTACAGTACAATTCACATGGTGTGAATATAGGATCTAATGTCGAACACCACGCAAAATATTTCAGTCGAAGGCCATTGATGTAAACCTGTCGCTGGAAGTGAGAAACTTGCCATTGAGGCACGCAAGCTTCAAAGTACTGAAAGGGTTGTTCCTAAGTCAAATTCTTGGATAATGAGCCGATGTCGACAAGAAGTGACCCATCGTAGGAGAGCCTTAATGAATCCCACATCTACGACATAAAACGAACCAAATGATTTTCTGGAGGTGAAAACGATCTGATGATACACGTTTCATGAATGGCGGTCATGAAAAATGGAGAGTGAAGGCATTGTAGTGGATGAGGCGTTAGCTAGGTTGGTGAATTCTCTGAATGACTTCTCTTGAAAATATCAGTGACATTGAGATGGATCGGTAGCATTAACCCCATGGATGGTATGGAGAACCAATGGTGATGGTCAATGGAATAACCCAACTCGACTCAATCATGGTGATAGAGTGAAAGTGTCATGTTCAAGAGCCACCTGCTACCAATGAAGTTCTTCAAGTTTTCTTCCCTTTTTCCCTAGTCATTGTTGATCGGTACCTCTTTATTTTTTTCAAGATTGAGGAGGATAACATATTCTTGTTCTATAATTTGCCCTTCGGGAAAACCTGTCGCTATGTTTTAGCGTGCCTAGCGATAGTGAAACTCGCTCTTGTCCAGAAGGACACGTTTGTCACTATTGTTTTAACGAGTTTAATAACAAAGATAACTCAGTCCTTTCCATGTTTAGAGATTTTGAAAAGAGATGAAAAGGAAACTCTAGTGGTCCTCTTTCGTGGCGTAATCCCTTAAGTCCAAAAATTTATAAAATAGTACGAAAGGGATGAATTTTCGATAGCTTTAGCGAGCCGAAAAAGACAAGCGCTCGATCTTTTTATGTAATGATCCCTCAGGTCTAAAAAGATTAAAAGGTAGAGGAGGGATGGTGCTTCCCTTTACTTTAACGTGCTGGAAAGGCCAGTAACTCGACAATCTTTTCATATTTTACGAGTCTAAAAGAGCTTAAAAGAGACTCGTTTTTTGAGGAACGAGTGATGTTTTCAGGTAGCAACTGGTTCCAAGTAAGTTTGGAACTTCTCAAGCACGGCAGTGTAACAAGGGTGGCTAATAGAATCACTCATCGCAGTTGTTCCTCAAAAGGGTAAACAATCAATTTTAGGCGTATGATCGGCTAAAAGAGTGGAGGTGACGGTGAGAACATGACAAAGGCTCAAAAGGCTGATAACAATGCGATCACAAAGGTTATTTACCGAGGGTGGATTCATTTTTTAATGAGCTTAAATCTTTAGAAACTATGCTCAGTGGCAGGTTTAATTTTTAACGAGCTTGAACCCTACGGTAACATTGCTCATGTCAGTCGTCTTTTAAAGATGTCTCTTATCAGTAGGTTCATTTTTTAGTGAGCTTGCCCCATGCGAAACTTTGTTCATTGCCTTTTGTATGCAGGATAGAAACGACCAACTATAGAACTAACTACACTAAGAGTTAATGAATTACTGAGGTTAAGTAGGATAGTTTAGAAAAAAACATTTACTTTGCTTTGCTGGGACCGCCAACAAAAGTGAATGGTGTGAGCTTCCATTCACCTAACCTAAGAAGTTGAACTAAAAGTTAGGGTAAAATACTACGAGGTTAGAGTTATGCTGGTCGCTCTTCACTTGTGTAAAAAAGGTTTGCATGCCCCTAGGTGTTGAGAAAATGAGAATTTCCAGTTACCTTATGGAAGTTCCTGCCTTTAAGAAGGATCATCTCATCTGTGAAGCAGACAAAACACTTCCTCAGATCTGTCCATTGAAATAGACGAATGTGAATGGTGTGAGCTTCCAATTACATAATGTGTGAGGAGATCCTGTTCTAGACTGATCCCATATCCTACATGGAAATGGGGTTTCAGATTGGTCATATAACCTACAAGGAAATTTGTTTTTCATCTAGGTTCGCCTACGGAAGTAGACCAGGGTGCATGCCCCCTAAGCTTCGTCACATTCACCGAATCACTCGTGGTAATTAGGTGGATGAACTGGAGGTTGAAGAGACATTCCTTGTGCAAACATACCATTTAGGGATGGTGTTTGACTCGTAGCCGTGTTTGAACTGGGAAATGAAAGCTGGTTGACAAGCTGCACCATTCTGCCTTCACACGGGAAACACATCACCCGAAAGAGTGAGGAAACCATAGCTCCCATGTTGTAAACGTAGTCACGCCCAAGGAGTAGATTGTAATCTAGTGGCCCTTGGACTACCATCACATTCAAGTGAACGATTTTCCTTCTCAAAGTTATAGGAAAATTTGGAAGGATCCCTAACGGTCAATTGGTTCCTTTGTTGAAGCCTGACAAATTTCGATTCTCAGGCAGAAGCGATGACGAATCAAGTGATTTCCAAGCAGTTGAGGAAAGGATACTCACGGAAGCCCCTTCCTTTATCTATGATAGTTACAGACATGATCATTTTGTAAACTTGTGCTATGACTCGGAATGGTGCATTAGATGGAAGGAGGGTTCCCGCTAGTAGATTCCAATCAAAGCAAATGACTAGATTGCTTGGAGGGGGGACCGAATAAATGGCTAGATGAATATCTTGAAATGGGGAACTTCCCTCCTATGGTAAAGGAAGGGGTAGATTTCCCCCATGTTCATCAGACTCTATGTTAACAAAAATAATCTGAACGGTGTCATTCTCATTCTCTTTAGAGACTGTATCATCTGAAGGTGGTCCTTATGAAGGCAAGACTGGGTCGACTGCTGTCTCGATTGGTTGACTTTGGTCCGGTATGGACTCAGAGGGTTTATCTTCAATGATAGGTGTTTCAACTGACAACAGAGGTATGTCAGTCGGATTTTCAACTAGCGATGGACTTGGCAAGAGTTTCTTGTATCTAGGGGGAAGTTGCTGCGGTGAAGTAGGACAGTTATCCAAGACACTTTTAGCTTCGTCTAGAAAAGGATAATGGTGGAGGGCATGATTTCCTTCACACAACCTACAAGGAAATATAGATCTTCCTTTTGTCCATTGACTTCACTTCCACTAGTTGATGGTGAGTTATCAACATGATCGACAGAGGTTGATGACACCGGATGGTGCAAGCGGGGAGACCAGTCTCTCAAGATCCACGGAAAACGAGGACAATCTCGATTAAAGTGGTTTCCTTTACAAATTATGCATGGAGATTTGGGTTTGGAAGGTGCGGTGTGCAGATTTTCGCTAGACGATGCATGGTTGCCCCCTTGCTTGTCTGGCTTCTTCTTCTTCTTCTCCTTCCCTTTCTTCTTCTTCTTAGTTACTTGGTTTTTAGTATCACTAGTTTCATCAAGCGAAGAGGAAGAAGGAGAGGGAGAAACAAATGAAGCAGAAGGTGAGGGAGAAATTCCAGTATCATCTGGTTGCTGATTCGATTGCTGAAGAATTACAGTGTTTTGAATGAGAGAGGTTGAGAATATCAATACCAGTAGGCCAATCGTGATTCCTGGAAGGGACAATGTAGCCATGTATTGAGCACCAATATCTCCCCAAGAAGAGAAAGGACAAGGATTCCCCCCAGTGGAAATCCTTTATTGGTGGACTCCATTATCTCAACCTAAGATCAATGAGGTAATAGGGATGTTATTCGGAATTAAATAAATTTTATGACGCTTTGACACAACTTTGCTTTTTCAATTTTTAAGAGTCGAGAAAAATCTAAAGATGACTCTAGTCACCTTCGATTTTTAATGAGCCTGAAGTGACAAGTGCTCAGATAGACCTTTTCTTTTAAAGAGTCAAAAAGGAACGAAAGTGACTACTTTGGAAATCTAGATAGGGGGATTACCAAACCAATCGTGAAACTGCAATATACACCTTGGTGGTAAATTAAAGGAAATTACCAAGGACTTTACATATGACAGTCAATCTTCCCGAATGTTGTATTCAGTGCATTGTGATCGATAGGGCGGTAGACATGACTTCCTAAGGATAACGGATATCAACCTATTGTGGTCTCCCAATATATACTCGACGGTACGGGGAGCACAAGTCCACACTGGCACTTGTCGTATCAAAGAGGAGGAATCACCCAACCTTCAATGAAAACGATAGTTACCAGGTTTTACGACGCCGGAATACATCTCTAGCCTAGACTTCTAGATGTTGTGCATTAGGTTCGAAAGCGTTTTTAGGTTCATTGAGGTTTATTTTATAGTTGATCTTTTTTAAGAAGTTTTCCTTTCAAGGTTGACCGTGTGACGTAGATGTAAAATTCCTAAATATGCAATCTAAAATAATAAACAGTGGCTTGTTTTCTTTTAGCAATGAAAATCCTAGCTACTAAGGAAAGAAGAGTACGATTCTTTCAACAGAGAGCAGAGAGCAGACACTGAATGCACTTTTCCTAAATTAATTTCCGCATGCAGTCTAAACGCAAATGCATATGCATATATTTGTTTTTTCCATTTCCTTAATGTGAGGATGCCAAAAATAAAACTAAGTACAGATCTGAACTACTTTTCTTCAAAGTGGCACTTTAGCGATTTATTTTCAAAATGAAAGGAAGACTAAGAAGAAGCTTTCAATTTCGAATGGAAAACTTCTTTCGACACTTCAAATATTGATGATTCAAATCAAATACAATTGAAAAAGTACAATCAACTATTTAGAAGAGGAAGACTTTACGACAATGTTCTTTTTGACTCACAATGACAGTTGTGAGACTTTTGAATCAAAAGACGATAGTTTGATTAGGCTACTATTTACAAAGGAGGACTATAAATGATGAAAAATACATAAAAAAAACATTCACAACTCCTGATCAATGGAGGCTAAATAATGTAAAGGAAGAATGCTTCAACAATGATATACTGATCATAGGTAGCAAAACTACTAAATAGAGCTGAAAATAATGAAGAGAAAACCAAATTCCAAAGAGGGAAACAGTTTCATTCAATCATTGCACCTATCCTTAAGGGAAACATGGATGCATCTCACCTACAACACATGGGAGGTGCGATGCATCCAAACTGCTAGTTAGAGACAGTGCGATGGACTAGGGAACGAAACTGAGCCTGGTTTTCACTCACAATTTGCAACTAAGTTCAGTGATTTAGACTGAGCTTATGATGGACAGTAATAACAAAGTATAGGGGTATGATCTTATGAGGTTATTGAGCTACCACCAGGGCACTTAGGATGTTTGCAAGTCAGATGTTCAGTTCATAAACCAACCTGGAGATTCACTGAAGCAGCGTTGATCTAATTTGCACTTTCATAGCAAGTGCAGTTCGAGGCCTAGCTAGCTTGACTTCAGGCTTCGTCTGTAGTTTATAAAGCAAACAATAGTAACAAACAAACAAAATATTTGCTCCCCAGTGGAGTTGCCATTTTGTTTTCGGGAAAACTAGTGTCTTTTTGATCTGCTAGTCCCACTAAGACGGGTAGCTATCTTAGAAACAAACAATTCAAAGTAACTTGTGTTTTCCTTTATGTATGATAGATAAGAGAGAAGCGGAGAGCACCAACCTTAATCTTTCACTTGGCTCCTTGCTTGTTTCCTCTCTCCTTTGATAGAGCTTGCCACTTCTTTCTCACTTGTCCCGCTTTAGAGAACACTTGTAGAGAGAAAGCAACAAAAGACCATCAAATCATAGAGATCTATAATACCATAAACAATGTAGAATCAAAAGTACATTAATAATACAATTGCATTCACAAATACAAGATTCACAAGTACACAAGTATATGGAGGAAAACTCAAATAACTTTATTGATAGTAGAAGTAGAACAGAGGATTACAACCCAACTATCTGATCCAGTATCATCCTCCCAGCATGAAAGCCCTCTTCACCTCATGAAAAGCAAGATCACCCAACAATACAATGTCTCAAAGAGAAACCAATAGCACTTCCTTACAAATTACAAAATTCCAGCCCCCAGGATCTTTGGGATGAGAGATCCATTTATAGATATTTGCAGAGGGATGAGTCAGCTTTTGGTTTTTTGATTAGTGTCATTTCACTGATAGTTCTTGGTTCCACTTATAGCTTTCATGATCTCTTACTCATCCCTAGGTGAATTCAGAGAGGCAAGTGTCATATGAGAAGTTTCTAGAAGATTCTCTGGGTTTCCACTCAGCAAACTGTCTCTGCCATTTTTCTTCTCTCACCCATCGCACCTCACAAAAGGATCTTTTAGTATGCATCGCACCTGGCCAGTGTTATAGTTAGTATGCATCCCACCCTTAGCATGGAGTAATCTATATGGTCCAGTTTTGGCCAGTTCTGAGTGGTTTTTCAGGTGGAACTTCTGGGAAATGATGTAATCAGTTGACCATGATCCTTTAAGGTGTGAAACAAAAATTTTAGGGGTTTAAGAGCCCTTGGTTTATCGACATATGTGGTTGGGGTTGCAGTTCCCAAATATGTCTATAACAGACATCACTTAATTTTAGGTAGACCTTGGTTGGAAATTGTTGATGCTTACATTCGCTGTCGACAAGGCATCATGACTATAGCACGAGGGAGTAATGTCAAGAATTTAGCCTTATACCCTCTAGCCTAGCCAAGCTTAACAATAATCAAAACAAAAAAACAACCTGTATCATACCTGACTAAAAACATTAGATCATCATTAACCATAGAAGATGCCCTCAAATTTAAAGACCAAACAGAGGATGACACCATTAACAAATTCATTAACCAACCAGAAAATAGATCCCATCTACCATGTCACATGATCAAGGTATCATTTGATAATGAAGTAGAAGAATATCCCCTGAAAGACGCTCATGATCAATCAATACCTACCACCTCTGTTTACAATAGCAAAACTATAGAAATTGAGCCAGGAAAAACTTTTAACGTTAACAAAAACCTGACTACTAAACAAGAAGAAAAGCTGGTCCAACTACTAAGAAAATATAAGGAAGCTTTTGCATGGTATTACCTGGACATGAAAGGAATTGTACCCTAGTTGTGTATGCACCACATCTATACAAAAAAGGATGATAGACCTGTTCGCCAACCCCAACAGAGATTAAACTCTCATCTTAAGGATATTATGAAAGCTGAATTATAAAAACTTTTAGATATAAACTTCATTTACCTAATATCTAATAGCAAGTGGGTCTCTCCACTAGTAGTGGTGCCAAAGAAGAATGGAAAGTGGCGGATATGTGTAAACTACAAAGAATTGAACAAAGAAACCTAGAAAGACCACTTCCCCCTTCCATTCATTGATCAAGTATTAGACACATTAGCAGGAAAGACATTCTTTTCTTTCCTAGATGGCTTCAATGGATACAATTGATTCAGATTGCCCCTGTAGATTAGGATAAAACTACTTTTACCTGTCCTTGGGCAACATTTTCTTACAGGGTCTTACCCTTTGGGCTATGCAATGCCCTTGCCACCTTTCATAGGGTCATACTCAACATTTTTTCAGATTTAATAAATGAAGGGCTCGAAGTATATATGGATGACTTCAAACCTTATGGGGATGATTTTGAGCCAGCATTACAAACATTAGAAAAAGTATTGCAAAGATGCATTGCCACCAGGCTCTGTTTAAGCTATGAAAAGTTTGATATGATGATGATTGAGGGACTCATCTTAGGTCATTATATCTCAGTATCTGGAATACAGGTAGATCTGGCTAAAATTCATATAATTTTGTTAATACCTACTCCTACCACACAAACAGAGGTACACAGTTTTCAAGGATTTTCTGGTTATTATAGAAGATTTATAAAGAATTTTTCAGAAATCGCTGCACCTTTATATGCACTAACAGGGAATATTGATTTTATTTGGACAGATATGTGTGATCGTGCTTTTGAGGATCTAAAACGTTGGTATCAACATCCCCAGTGCTAAGGGGTCCAAATTGGGATTTGTCATTCCAAATTTCATCTGATTCTTCAGACACAACAATTGGAGCAGTTCTTGGGTAGGAAGAAGATAAAAAGCCATATGCAATTTATTATATCAGCAAAAATATATCTCCTGCTGAATTAAACTATAATGTGACTGAAAAAAGAATTTTTAGCTGTAATATATGCTATAAATCAATTTATACATTAAATAACTTGGTATCTTGTAGTTTTATATACAAATCACTCTGCCATAAAAATATTTAGCAAGTAAACCTATTACAAATGGAAGAGTGACAAGATGGTTGATTCCCTTTCAGGAATTTGATATCACAATTAAGGATCGACCTGGAAAAGAGAATCCTGTAGTTGATTTTCTCTCACGAATGCCAAAGCCAATGGATGCAGCAGTAGTCGAATATTAATTTCCCGATGAAAATTTGTTTTCTGTTACTGTCAAAACACCATGGTATGTCGACGTTGCAAATTATTTAGCAATAGGCAAATTGCCCAAGTATCTAATGTCTAATGAATGAAAATAGATAGTGCAGCGCAGTACCTAATTCTCTTGGAATGGGGGCTACTTATTTTATACAAGGGCAGATATGCACATAAGAAGATGTGTCCGAGAAGATGAAGTATTGGAAATTCTGAATGCCTGCCATGATGGGTCGTGTGGCGGACATTTTGCAGACCGCAGGATCGGTCACAAATTTTTACAAACAGGCTATTACTGGCCCACTATCTTTAAAGATGCTAAAAAGTTTTTTCAAACCAGTGACAGTTGCCAGAGGGTAGGACGCCCTGGACAATTTGATGAAATGCCTTCGAACCTACAATTAGTAATCGAGCCATTTGAGCGATGGGTGCTCGATTTTATTGGTCCTATTAACCCATCATCAAATCAGAAAACATACATACTGGTTGCAACAAAGTATGTTACCAAATTGGTTGAAGCAGAGGCACTGCCAAGAGCTAGAGAAGATTTAGTAATACATTTTCTTTTCCAATTATTTGTGCGATGTGGCCTCCCAAGGGACATAAATACAGATGGAGGACCGTAATTTGTAGGTAATAAGATTGCTGCAACATTAAAAATTACCACATTCTGCACAAAATTACAACTCCATACCACCCACAAGCAAATGACCAAGTAGAAAGCACTAATAAGGTGATTAAGGAAATACTTACAAAAACAATTGCATCACACAGACGTGACTGGGTTTTAAGATTGTCAAAAGACTTGTGGGCATACCACACAATGTGGAGAACACCACTGAGTATTCACCATATCAATTAGTATTTGGAAAAGAACCCATCTTTCCAATCGAATTTGAAATTCAAACATTAAGAACAACACAGGAGGTGGGCTTGAATTTAAACGAGGCCTAGACCAATAGGTTACAACAAATCAATGAGTTAGATGAAAATCAGGCTCTCAGCTCTTCAACACACTGCATTGATTCAACAACAGAGAGAAAAATGGCATGACACCCTTATTAGAAAGAAAATCTTCCATGAAGGAGATTGGGCACTCCTATACGATTCTAGGTTCTAGGATTTCCCCGGAAAACTCCAGACATGATGGCTTGGACCTTATGAGATACAAAAAGTGCATGACAACAACACCATTACATTGACTACCATTGATGGATCTAGACATTCTTTCAAAGTGAATGGTCATCGAGTGCGACTTTATCATAAACCGCTTACCAGGGAATCCTTTTACCAGCAATTACGGGAAGATTCCACTATGCAAATTCTTGTTGAGGAAGATAACCCCTCCTCAGCATTAATTCACTGAACAATTCCTTTGTTTTTAAATTTTATATATAAATTTTTCTCTTTAATTTTTCTTTTATAATTTATTTTTTTTTACATATTTTAGTGTTGTTCCATTTAAGGAACAACAGAGGTTTCTTTATTTAATTTTCATGTTGCTCCTCTTAAGGAATAGCCATTGTTCCTCATAAGGAACAACAACCGTTCCTCTTAAGGAACAATACTTTTGCGTGTTTGTATTTTCGTTGTTCTTCGTAAGGAACAGTTGTTGTTCCTCTTAAGGAACAACACTTCTGCATGCTTGTATTTTCGTTGTTCCTCTTAAGGAACAACTGTTGTTCCTCTTAAGGAACAGTATCCATTCCTCTTGAGGAACATCACTTCTGTGTGTTTTTATTTTCATTGTTCCTCTTAAGGGACAATAGCCATTCCTCTTAAGGAACAACAATTGTTCCTCTTAAGGAACAACACTTCTGTGTGTTTTTATTTTCGTTGTTCCTCTTAAGGAGCAACAGCCATTCCTCTTAAGGAACAACACTTCTGCGTGTTTTTATTTTCGTTGTTCCTCTTAAGGAATAGTTGTTGTTCCTCTTTAGGAACAACAACCATTCCTCTTAAGGAAGAACACTTCACATGTTTCTATTTTAGTTGTTCCTCTTAAGGAACAGTTGTTGTTCCTCTTAAGGAACAGTTGTTGTTCCTCTTCAGGAATAGCAGTCGTTCCTCTTAAGGAACAACACTTCTGTGTGTTTTTATTTTCACTGTCCTCTTAAGGAACAGTTGTTGTTCCTCTTCAGGAATAGCAGTCGTTCCTCTTAAGGAACAACACTTCTGTGTGTTTTTATTTTCACTGTTCCTCTTAAGGAACAACACTTCTGCGTGCTTTTATTTTCAATGTTCCTCTTAAGGAACATCAGCCATTCCTCTTAAGGAACATCACTTCTGCGTATTTGTATTTTCATTGTTCCTCTTAAGGAATAGCAGTCATTCCTCTTAAGGAACAACAACTTGGCGTGTTTCTATTTTTGTTGTTCCTCTTAGGGAACAAATGTTGTTCCTATTAAGGAATAGTGGTCGTTCCTCTTAAGGAACAACAACCCTGTGTGTTCATATTTTTGCTGTTCCACCTAAGGAACCATTGTTGTTCCTCTTAAAGAACATCAGTCGTTCCTCTTAAGGAATAGCAGCCTTGCGTGCTCTTATATTTGTTGTTCCTCTTAAGGAACAACAATCCACGTGTATTTTATTTTTGTTGTTCCATTTAAGGAACCGATGTTGTTCCTCTTAAGGAACAACAACCATCCCAGTTAAGGAACATCAATATCGCCTTTTTACATTTGCATTGTTCCTCTTAAGGAAGAGTTTTATTCCTTTTAAAGGAACAACAATTTCAATATTTTTTTTTCTTTCCTTTTCTGTCATTCTTTCTAAGGAACAACAGTTTCGATTTGGAGTGTTTTAAGGTTGCACTACCAAAGGATCAACACTTTATTTTGCATATGTTTTACTTGTTGTTCCTCTTAAGGAACAACAGTTTCGCGTGCAATTTTTTTCTTTTTTTCCATTCCTCTTAAAGTAATTGCAGTTTTGCATGCAACTGTCTTTTTGTTGTTCCTCTTAAGGAACAACAGTTGTTCCATCTACGGAACAACACTTTTTGAGTGCATTTTTTTTAGAGTTTTTGTGAATAATGTTTCACTCCATGATCCTTTCAAGGAAAATATACAAATTTATGCAAGGACACAAAAATTAGAGGTTACTGAAATAAGAAAATCAAAGAAAAAATATCATCTTTAATGAGATTTCTTTGTATTGATAAGGAAAAGGAAAGGACACAACTATCTATATCACTTTGTTGTCCTTATTTTCACTAAAACTCAAATTGATTGATTATTTTTATCATGTTGGTTCTTCCCTAATTCTCGTAATTCTCTTTGATTATTATTATTGAATAAGAATAAGGGCATATTTTCTTCTATTGAGATGTTCAGACTTCTTCCACCATCCCTAATTTTAAAGAGTGTTGAGCCATCCTCTATATATAAATAGGAAGTGCCATATAAAAGAAAAGGAAAAGAAAGAAAAAAAATATATGTATATGATTACTAACAATTCTATGACTTGTCAGATGGAGGATAGGGGGTCTCATCAGGAGCCAACCTACCATGATCATAAGGGAGCAGTGAAGTGGCATTCCCACTATCGCCACCACACCAGGGATATGATCCAATGGACACATCAGAAAAATAAAATTCCTTGGAACGGGATGTCTCATCAGGACCCGACATGTCCACCTTTCACTCCTTCCCAGTGAATGGCATTGTGATTCATCTGGTTACCAAGCCAGCACAATCACCTTCATTCTGACACCACAAGGCACTTTCCAGGCATACAAAAGGATTATGGTTCCAAAGGGTGAAAAAGCAATTTTGTCAAGGTTATAAACACATGTGGGCAACAGAGCTCTGCTGAAGGTATTGGAGTCATATTTTTCAACATCAATAGTAACTATAAACCCTTTTCTTATATATGTATCTTTATTTCAAAAGAGATTATGTTCCCAATTCCCTTTGAAACTTTTATGCATGAAATATTGTTTAAAAAAATCAATCATAATGGTTTAAGTGGAATAATGACCGCATAAGCATTTTACCTACGTCATCTTTCCTTTTCCCTTTTTCGCGTCACTCGATAGCATCTCCATATCTATTCACAATTTTCATCTTAAGCCTCGATTTCAACAACTCGATACCTTTTGTGATCTTGTAATAAATATGTACATGTTTCCCTTTTTATACTGTATGATTACCGACAAATACGGTGCTCCTCCATTTAACCGGTCGAGGACGACCTATCATATTTCAGGGGGGCGTAGGTGACTTCCAAAATACTCCTGCATATGTGTCAGTCTTCTATTTGGATGTACTAGTTTGCATTAGATCCCTAAATAGCAAGTTTTAATGGTATTGATGTTAAAAAAAGGGTATTATCTGATATGCATAGTTTGTTGTTCCATTGTTATCTTTGTGTATTGTTATGTAAAAATAACAGTGTGCTGAACTTAGACGAAATGGGAGGTCGATCAGTACAAGTACTAGCAGTTTCCGATGTTGCGCAAGAAATTTTGATAAGAGCTGGATGGATCACATATTTTACACAACTACAACAACCCCATGAAACCGTGGCTATCAAATTTTTGCAACATTTTCAGGATGATCATTCCATAGTAAGAGGAAGACGAATAATAGTGATAGATACTGTAATTGCGGAGGTTTTTGGACTACATAAGTCGAATCCATATGGACACATAAGTAATTGAGACTTCAAGATGCCATGGCCACCTTTCGGGATGAGGGACAGAACCTGGTTATCAAAGGAAAACGAGTCCAGCCTTCATCTCTGGGAGAACCATGGACGAATCTCGCTAGAGTAGTGCAGAGCTACATTACATGCGACGGGAGAAAGGATGTGGTAAGATCATGCCACCTCAAATTACTAGCAGTACTAAAATATAAATGTACTGTAAATTTTCCTGCATATTTAAATTTTTGCTAGATGATGCTGCTCAGAGCATAAAAAAATCCCACCATATAGATACTGTAGTGAGCCACCATTGTTTAATTCAATTAATAGTAAGTTATAGCCTTGCTCAACAACAAACCAGTTGGGAAGAATTGGTGTTTTCTATAGACGGGGGATTAGCCTTACCTGCCCCAAAAAGAAAAAGAATCACCGGCATAGCAAGAAGACCACAAAAATATAGACACCCTTCCAAATTAAGAATAAGTAGGGTAACATTTGAGAACCTCCAGGGTAATAGTAGCCAACCCTTAGAATTACATAGCTCTAAAAATGATCAACTCTTACAGCTGGAAGGAAGAGACAACCAAGAATCAAAATTGGAGGAAGAAACAGAGCATACTAGTGAAGAAGAGAGGGAGGAAGAGGAACTTCCCTTAACCCCCAATGAAAGTCCACCACAAAACCCATTACAGGAGGACAAATTGGCCCAGATTTTGGCCAATATGAGTGAATACATTCAGCCCCAAAGTCCGCTCAACCTTAATATTGAAGCGGAGCAATCACAAGAAAACTTTGCCCATAGCAAGAGTATATCAGAGGAAATAAATGATGAAGTAGAAGTAGGAGTAGAAGCCACTCAGGAAGTGGCAAACTAACTAGGGACCTCTCAAGAGGAACCTAGTCATGATAATGTGAACACTGAAGAGATGTTCCAAATAGAGGAAATGGAATCTAGCCAGGCAAAGGCACGACCCTTGAAGAGCAAAACCCAACTGAGCAATCGAGTCCGGAAAGAATATAAACAATTACGGAAATAGTTGTTCCTCCCAAGAAGAAGAAAAGTGAAATTAAGAGGTTGTGAAAGGAACATCATGCAATGCAGACCTCACACATTCCATTCCATGATAAAGGGATGCAGACTATAGGCACTCAGTCTTGTAATAAGAGTACCGAGATAGATCTTCAACCCAAAGATGTTTTGATAGGCAATAACCCCGATATGACAAAACTTCAAGAGTACCTGGCATAGGCTCAGCTCACTATAGGGAAGCTTGAGGAAGAGACTGTTCCTCAGCAGAAATACCAAGAATTATAGCAACAATTAAAGGATATCAATGCATAAAAAAATGAAGCCTTCGATAAATATCGGAGGGCAAAAGAAAGAGCTAAAGAGATAAAGAACAGACTGAAAATAGTTATGTGTCAAATGGATGTTCTCTGTTCCTTATATACATATGATTTAACATGTAGGTCCCCTGCCAAAAACTATGCTTTATTTTTGTTAGAGAGGTATTTATAGTTAAATATTAAGGCTGTTAGGGCAGGGAAACCTATAGAACTAAAAATTGTTGAGGATTTTATAAACTGTTGTAAACACCATGGATTAAAAGTTCAACGATTACTCAGTGACTTTTATTTACATAATTTTATATTGGAAGAAAAAATGGAAAAGAATCCCAGTCCTTTTGTGGGTGATATATAGTTCCAAGCATTCATTTAATTTACTGTTAACCATTTGAAGTGGCTCAAAGCCCATAACACTTTTCAGAGGCAAGAAAATGGGTTAGACCTTTAGGTCAGGGGTGAACTGAAAAACCCATTACAACTATTGGCTAAACATAAAAGTATAATGAAAAGGAGGGAGTAATCCAAACCTTGGGACTTATCCACAAAGGAATTATCTAGCAAGAGATATAATATTTCCTCTCTATCAAAGACAATTCCTTGGCAGTAGCTAAATTCAGATGGAAGACTTCCAATCGAAATATCTAGGATAGAAAGCCATTCAACTACAAAAATTTTAAATTAGCTGTAGATCACCTGGTTACCTATAGTAACCTCATCTTGAGGGAAGGCCTGTATTGGATAGGTTGTAGGTTTCAAAGCCCTATTATCTGGTATAGTGCAGAAGGTTATAAAGCCATATATGAATTGATTGATGGGCAGACAGGGCCCATCTTTCAAGTTTTAGCTAAAAACCATGGTTTTAGACCACTTCATGACAATCCCTCTCCAGCCTATCCTTTGACTGCTTTGCATGCAAATTACATGGTTTTCATGAGGGCATGAGAAAGGGTAAGCAGGGGAGTGTGTTGAGCTATGGGAAGGGTATGGATTTGACATATATTTCCTTATCTTTTTCCATAATCATATCTCCTTTATATTCTAAGATGGTAATATATCAAAGAATTATAGGGAAAACTAGGGAGTTATTGATTATTTCCATTTAGTTAACTATTGACTTTTCTCATGCAGGAAAGAGAAGAAATGGAAAATTACCATTTCGAAGGAAAAGACAAACAGATTAATTGTTGTTCCTTCACCAGGAAGCCATATCCAAACAAGCAGGTCAAGATTGGAACGAGAAATTAAGGATAAGAATGGAAAAGATCACAGCATCAGCTCAAAAGACAAAGAGTTGACTGAAGTTAGAAGATTAAGCGGATCCCTCAAGATCTCTTGATCCTGAGGGATCATTGTTTTAAACTCTATCTATTATTACTATTTTATCGCTTGGCCATTATAAAAGGGACAACGCTTGTAAAGATTTAGAAGAATCATGCATCATCATTATTCAGAACTTACTGTTGTATTTTCACTTTGATCATCGACTCTCATTGATTAAAACAGAGTACGATTGGTTGTAACCATTTTTGCATATGATTAATACATAATCTAGTTGTTCTTCCTTCTTCTATACTAAAGTAGTCCGACGGTGCTTCACTGGCGGATAAGGGCCCGGCCCTGGTGGATCCACTTGCTATTTTGTACCATTCCTTTATGTTTGCAGTTGTGTGATGGTTTGGTTTGATCTTCGTTTATTGGAATCGCATTACTTTACTGTTCCTTGTTTCGAGAATTTATGAATTGTTTAATTATATATGTTGTAACTGAATTGAATTGTTTCTCCTTCTCATCATAATAAGATTATTATTCTCTGCAACTATATTGTTATTATGTTCATTTCAATCACAGAGCTTTTTTGTTCATTCCAGTAAATTGACTCTGTTGTTCATTGCAGTTTCATAAGTTTCACTATTAATTTCTACTAAATAGCATTGTTGTTCATTTCCTTTCTGCAAATATTTGGTTTTACCTTTCAGCATGTTACAGTTAGCATAGTTATCCCATTTCTATCAACAACATTATTGATTTAATTAATTGTCATTTGGTGTGGAGTGTAAGATCAATAACTATAAAGGACATTCGCCATTACTGTCAGAGTTCTCAGATTGAGGATCTTATTTATGTTTGATTTCATTTACATTAGTTAAAAGAGGAAGGAGTTACTGCTACTATATCCTTGACTGATAATTGTTGTTAATTTCCTGAGTGAATGATTTAGTTTCAAAGAATTGAGTTTCTTCTAAGTGAAAGTAGGTTTTATCTCAAGCATATGTTTACTCTTGTATTAGAAAGCATCGTACTGCAAATTAGAAACATCACTCTTGGATAAAATTGCCACCACATACTGTGTATACTCTTGAAATAGAAAATTTTACATGGATTGATAATTAATGTAGGATAAATAAGAGTTAAAAAGACACCTTTTATACTTCAACAACTGGTGCGGTTGGGCTAATATTTTAGCAAAAGGGTGGATTTTATTTAAGGATGCTTTCCTCTCTTTTTTCCTCAACCTTCTTATGTGGAAAGGGAGGTTGGTTATCTGGGAGAATTCTCCTAGATCTCAGGTTGATCTCCTAAATTTCAACAGCATAAGCTGGGTATGATGTCTCTCCACCATATGTTTGTTCAACTTGCCTATTATTTGAGTTTGGATTTGCCTGGGCAAGCATCTGGGGTTGCGTAGGTGGAGCAGAGTGAAGTAGTTGCGGTTGGGTAAGTGATGGAGGAAATAGAGCTAGAACATTGTTGAACTGGGGCCTCCACCCCTGGGGTGGGGTATTGCATTGATGTTGTGGTTGATTATAGGCTTGAAATGACTGGCTGGTTGGCTGGGAATGATATTGAGATGCACAGGCCAAAGGAGGGGGTGTAGGCCAGGAAGGATGCGCAGGGGGTCCCCAAGAAGTTGTAGATGTGGTTTGGTTGGGTCTGTAATATGCATGGGATGATCCTTGCATACCCTGCTCGAATGGTCTAGGCCTAGGAGGTCTCCTTTGGTTAATATAAAAAAGTTGCTCAGTGACCCCTTCAGCTCCTTGGTATATAGCTTTGAGTCTAGGTAAGGAAGGGCACTTGTCTATGGAGTGGTTTTCCTCACAGACTAAGCAAACCTCAATATAGTTTAATGGGCATTCATTCCTAGGATTCCTTCTGGTGCACCTAGGACAGAAGATGGCCAAGGCTCTCTCTGCTTCCTCTTGCTTCCTTCTTATATTCATGGTTTCCAATTTCAAGGAATGGTTTTGCAGCATCTCACTTTTAAATTCCTCCAACATATTTCCAATTTCACCCTTGATGGATGAGTTGGAGGATGATGTACTGGCCATAGGATGACTAATTCTCCTCCTGATAACATGTGTAAGATGTCTAGGATATCCTTCCTTACTCCTCTAAGTAGGAAGAGCTTTAGGGACTCAGGGTTAAGTGTGCACCTGGCCCTTTTGTGACTAACTTAGAATCTTTCTTCATAGTCTTCTAGGGATTCATCATGGTCTATGGTCATCCTAAAAATCTCATCCTTGGTGTTCTTTGACCTACAATAGTCCCTATATTTTTTATTAAAGGTTTGTTGCATCTGAGCCCAAGTTGTTATGTTATCTCCAGGTAAACCCATGAACCAGTGCAATGTTACATCCTTGAGGGTAGATGGAAATAGTTTCAACTTTTGCTCATTATTTGTATAGTCATAGGTTCGACAGAAAACAACAAACTCAAATAGGAAACTGTCAGGGTCCTGTGTGGTCAAGCCATAGAAATTAGGTAGAGCAGAGGGGCCTGTGTTCTCCATTTTAGTGTCCCCATTGGTTTCCCCAATGGGGAAGGCACTACTTATTCTTCCTCAATCTCCTCTATCAGTTAAGTGTTCATCCATTGGTTTAGTAGGAATAGGTTCTTCCTCTTCTTCTTCCCCTATAGGTTCCTCAAATATGTCAGGTTGCTCACCTAAACGGGCTTCCAATTCACCGTCACTGAAGAAGAAGGGAGGTTGACTGTTGGATGAGGTGGGGGGTATTTGGCAAGAATTTTCCTAAATTATCCCTAATCCTACGAGGCATGAAAGGAAATGTTTTTGGGTTTCTGTGAGATTTTCTTTAAAGATGGAAAGTACTCTGTAGAAAGGGAATTGTTGATTAAATGAAAGACAACTAGCAGAATGGAAACTACTTACAGAATGAAATTGCTGAATTGAATGAAAACCACTAACACAAGGAAGCTACTTGCTGAATTGAAACTACTGAATGAAAGACTACTAACAGAAAGAGAACTAATTACTAAATTGAAATTCTATTTGTAGGAAAGGAAACTAGATTAACTTGCAGAATGGAAAGGAAGGCAGATAAATGACAAAATGAAGGAATGAAGCTAGATTACATTTGCAGAAATAAACTAATGGAAGAAAGTTGGAAACCAGAAAATAGAAGAAAATAGGAGTAATCACTACTATTATAGAACCTCCCCGACAATGGCGCCAAAAGTGATGAGCCTAGGTATTGCAGGAAGAATGCTGCAACTCCTAGGGATACCAGCTTTACTTATCAACCTGGGGTTTGCACAAACTTGGAGGTGATTGTGCTATATACAAAAGGGGAAGTGAAGGTATTGCCTGTTGTCACTGCTCATCTCACAAGAGACCCCAGGGGTTTGAAGCTAGACTCTATAAGGTTAGAAGAGGCTTGATTTGATGGAATGAGAGAACACCTAGTCTAAGGGAGAGCTAATCTACTGCAAAAATGAAGAAAGCAACATGCAATGATGAAATCATACCAAACCCTAGCTAACTAATTAAACAACTATGCTAAGGTGCAACCAAATGTGACCAAGCCAAGTTTGTGTTTGAGTGAAGAAAGCAATTGGAGGTCAAACTGGTGAAAAGAGAACGTGAAGGAGCAACAATGCATAAGGACCATTGGATCATGCGGGTGAGAGGTAAATGAACAACTGAGATCAGATTGCAGGAGGGTACATAGGCAGCTCGGCAAACATGGCTAACTAACAGGATGGACAGCTGCGATTGTATCACAAAGGATTTGAGTGAATAGATGAACGGATAGGGATAGTCGGAGATGGAGAGACAAGATTAATCAGTGGATAGATGGTGGAGATCGACTAAGCCAGTTGGTGATCGAGTGAAGTGATAATCGTCAGATATGGTAGGCAGATCGATGGTGGAGATTGGGGCGCAAAAAGAAAACGTGCAGAAATTATGAGTGGGTTTGGAGGGTGGTAAGCGAAATAACGCATGCCCTCAAAGCCGTAAATGGTTTTCTAGAATTTTGCACAATTAGCCTCCCCGGGCGACACGTAGCACGAGGAAACTTCCCATATCGCGTGCCCTCAGCCTGATAACTATCGGAAGGAAATCCACGTGATATCGCGTGATGACTGTCAGATCTAGCAAGGCAAAACTACAATGGGAATGTGACCGAGCAGGTTGGTATGTGGGTGCACGATAACCGTAAGATATGACAAGACAGATCGACAGTGTGGATTTAAAGGGAAAAAAGTCAAATTCGAAGAGTGGATTGGGCTACGATTGGTTGGTTTTGTGTGTGAAAGGTGATCAACAGTTAGAAACCGTTTGAACATGAATTAATAGCTCTTGCTAAGAATTTCAGTCTGAAGGAGAACGACAGTATGAGTGAGGTCTTAGGCACAGGGTGAAGGAATAGATGATGAGGAAATGCGTGAATGGCCATGAAATGAACCAAGTAACGATATGACGAACCACGTGACTGCATTAAATGACAAACCCTCTGTGAAAACCAAAACCCTGTGTTTTTGGGGTTCTTGCAGGGTTTCTTCCTCACATCATGGTCCCAGAGGGAGGAGGTGAGGTTGAGACACCTATGAGCAACCTTGCGGATCTTTTCTTCACTATTAGGATAATTAAAATGATAATGAAGTAAATTGGAACACAACTAATCTAATCTGCATTACTATAATGAAACTATAACTATTCAAGAAAATGAACAGAAAACAGGGAACTACTTAAGTCAATGAGCAGGAAAGACATGAATCTGTGTTGAATCACTGTAATGAAAATGCATTTATTTAACCAAATGAACAATCAAACCATTCATCTATGCTAGTGATGTAATGGAAATGAACTACTTGAGTAAATGAACAGAAAGCAGTATTCTATGCTAGAACACAATACAAGAAAGAGGAGATTTGGCTGCTATGGTCGGGCCCTAACCCAAGAGATTCAGCCCTCTGAGTTAACTTACTGCTTGTTGGGTTGTGTTATTCTTTCCACGACACCCTATATTAGATTTGGTAGACCTACCTATGGTTTTGTGCATGATTTTTGCACATGGTTTTGGACTCGATGTTTTTCGGTCCATGGTTTTAGACGTGATAGTTTTCGGTCCATGGTATTAGATGCTTCAGCATGTATAAATATGTATTGTAACATTGAAAGGAACATAATGAAAAATCAAGCTGGTAGTCCCGGTTTTGGGATCTAGGGGAAGATATCTGTGTATATGTGTTTTATGTGTTATGCTCTCGCATTGTTTATTTTTTGTGTTTTTTAGAATTCGTATGCAGGTAATTTATGTACGGGGTTAAAACCTACATTTGGTATCAGAGCTATTTTGGCTTCAAGTGGATGTCTTTGTTGTTGTGGGGTTTCGCTCAGGCCTATGGTAGATCCTGTTTAGTGGGAGATCTGCGAGATCGATTCTGGTGGTGAAAGAAGATGGCGAGTAGTGGAAAGATAGAGATCGAAAAATTTAATGGTCAGAGTTTGAGTTGTGGAAACTCAAGATGGAGAATCTGTTGGTGGATAAAGATCAGTGAATCACGGTAGATCCAGGTACTAAACCAATGGGAGTGTCCGATGAAGAATGGAAGAAGTTGGATCGGAAGGCAAAGAGCACAATACGATTGTGTGTCTCAGATTCAGTATTGCTAAATGTATCAGGGGAAGCTATGCCCAAGGCTTTGTGGGACCAGTTAGGGACTTTGTACCAATCTAAGTCTCTGGTGAATAAATTGTTCCTACGGAAAAATCTATACAACTTGAGGATGAAAGATGGAGACTTGATGACAGAGTATCTAAATGAATTTAATATTGTGGTGAGTCAATTATTATCTATTGATATTAAAATTTCAGATGGAGATAAGTTCATCAATTTGTTGTGTTATCTACCAGATTCGTGGGATAGTCTGGTTATTACAATAGGTAGCAATGCAACTTCCTTGTAGGTTGATGAAATAGTCTCATCCTTGTTGACGGAGGAGATGAGACGGAAAATATGTAGAGCTAGAATGGTGAAGCCTTGTCTGTACAAGATGGTCCCAAGAACATAAACAAAAATAAGTCATCGAGTGGGAGCTCTAAATCTAGAGGGAGATCTAAATATCCAGTAAAACCTATAATGGTGGTGTGCTGGAAATGCAGAAAGGAAGGGCACTACAAAAGGGGATGTAAATCTAAAGCTCCTGACAAAGGAAAGGGATCTGATGATGCTTCTTCTATAGAGGTGAAAACCACCTCAGATAAAGGTGGGGATGTGTACTTGGTTTCTTCAAGTACACATGTAGATCATGTGGCATGGTTGGTTGACTTAGGCACATCCTTTCACTTCATTCCCCATTGAGAGTGGTTCTGCGATTATGATAAATATGATGGTGGTGATGTCTTCTTAGGGTATCATAGGAAGGCTAAAATCGTTGGTCGTGGAAAAGTAAAGTTGAAGTTGCAAGGTGGAAGGGTTAGAACACTTCCGGGTGTTCTACATATTCCTGCATTAGCGAGAAATCTGATTTCTGTAAGCAAGCTCAATGATGCGGGTGTAAAAATAGTGTTCGAGAAGGATACCTACAAGATGGTTCGGGGAGCACTGGTATTAATGCGGGGAGTTCAGACTAGAACTCTGTACAAGCTGCAAGGTAGCACTGTTGTTGATGGGTACAACAGTTCGATGGTTCCTGAAAGTGGAGTAGAAAATCTAGCAGTCTCTAGAGAGAAGACAATGCTATGACATCAAAGGCTTGGACATATTGGAGAGAAGGGTCTTCAAATACTTCATGGTAAAAGTATAGTAGAAGGTATGAATAATAGCTCTCTGGATTTTGATTTCTGTTAAAATTTTGCATATGGGAAGCAGAATCAGGTGAGTTTCCTATCTAGTGGTAAGAGGGTGAAACAGATATTAGAGCTTGTGTACAATGATGTGTTTAGACCTGTGAAAGTTCCATCACTGGGTAAGTCTGTGTACTATATATCATTTATAGATGACTTCTCAAGGAATACATGGATATATTTCCTTAAGAATAAATCTGAAGTCTTTGACAGGTTTGGAGAATTTAAGGCTCTGGTGGAAAATCAAACAGAGAAGAAGATAAAGGTGCTGAGGACAGATAATGGTGGAGAATTTTGCAGTAAGGAATTTGAAGAATTTTGTAAGAAGTGTGGTATAGCACGGCAGAAGACTACTCCGTATACACCTCAG